>JAJOOR010018189.1:0-31222 GCA_036250505.1 Solanum acaule | reverse complement strand
CTCAAAGAGCTTTAATTTAATAGGTTGTGGTCCTTCCAGTTCCTTGTGTGCTAAGAGATATGCCCCTTTAAAGTTGACCCTCCAAATCGCATTTTTTGCGATTTTCGAATTTTGGTACGGTTGTTCTAAAATTCAGGTTAGACCCATCTCCCACTCAATTTGACCCCATGAATAAGAATATGAAGTCGAATTTCCGGAATCATGCACAAATTTTGAGATATATGGAAATTACAATTATAGGTGTTTTCGAAACACATTTTCGGGCATTTTTGGGGTCGTTTCACCTGCTCACATAAAGTCCCCTGGAAATTTTAAACACACACTTTACATATATATGTTACTTGTAACCTTATTTTGGCTGTACTTTACATCTTAATGATACCCTCCTTTATGCATCAAATCCCTTCCTAATCATACAGATTTCGACCGTTTGCCGCCCTCATCAATGGTAATAGTATGCAATAACGCCTAGAATTAACATTGTCGCTCTCATCTCCCAATGGTAGTCATCAAGATCCATCCCACATGACGACATAAATTGAACTAGCAAAATGCAATGTACTGATAAACAAGATACAAAAGTAGTATGTTAATTTGGTTATGAGAGTCTTAGTGATTTGAAGGTGTTCAATAATACCTTAGAATA
Organism: Solanum acaule; assembly: GCA_036250505.1. NCBI lineage: Eukaryota > Viridiplantae > Streptophyta > Magnoliopsida > Solanales > Solanaceae > Solanum > Solanum acaule. The sequence continues at coordinate 30,576 of JAJOOR010018189.1, read as the reverse complement.
ATTCAAGGCATGAAGGGACTTTCAGAACAATAATATTAGTTAACGAAGAGGTAATAACATCGACACTTTTACTTACCTTATTATTTTATCGTTCATGTTTATTGTACTTATACCCCCACCCCTTTGCACAATATTAGGTACAAAAATTCAAGCAACACTATTTAATAAACATATCGAAACATGGAAGGACTCCTTGAAACCAAATAAGAGTTACTACATTGCTAAAGGATTCTTAGATCGCCTCAACCCCAACTACTATTCCGTACATAAAGAAGTTGAATTGGCATTTACAGATAACACAATCATAAAGGCGACTGACATTGAGGTTTCAACACACAGATTCTCTGTTGGCTTTGTATCATTGGATCATGTCGATAAATTACCTAATGGTGCTATTCTAGGTAAATGTCCACCAAAATAATTTGTTATTTAATTTCATTCTCCATTACGTAATCGCTATAACTTATTTACATTACCTATTCTAATATTTGATTTGCATTTTAGTTTCAATGAATCCCCTCATTGAAAATGAATATAGCAAGAGATAGGAGGTAGTTGTTACAAATGAGCAATATGTTTTGAAGATGCCTAAACTACCATCAATATAGATATATTGTGAAGTATTGAAATTTTGCTTCTAACTGATAACCCAACATGGAGCATACAATTGTTACTCTATGAGAAGATTTTGCAAAAAATAACGATGCTTTTCTAGAAAAGATGAAAGATGATAAACCTATACCTGGATTATGTGACTTTGAATCCTAATCTATAAAGAGTATTGTACATACTACTGTATGTTTTTATAACAAACTGAGTATTGTTGTTGTTTCAAATTTGGAACAAGCTCTTGTCACACTAGGCCCTTTTGAAATATCTATTATTTCCATGAGTAGCATCTTGATCAATCCACAGTTTCAAAAATCCACAGATCTGGTACATTACATTAATCACACATATGTTCTCCAATGTTATTTTAACCCGATTGTCACAACTAATGTACATACTATACTTTAGCATTGTAGGCATGTTACTTTTAAAGTTTCTATAACAGGACACAATTGTTCTATTATCATTGTTTGGGTAATTACAAACTAAAATTCCTAAGGTCCCAAAACCTTTGCATCGAGCACATCTCACCCAAAAGGGTGATACAATTAACTAATCTCATCAAAAATACAGGTGTAAAATTGTGAAGGCCGAAAATAAAGATTTTATGGTAACACCAAGTAAGGAAATGAGAATAGCCATAGAAGTTCTGTTGGTATATATTATGGATGGATTTCTAGCTGATTTACAAGTACATACTATCCTATATTGTACTCTCTAAAAATAATAACCATTTTAATATCCAAAATATAATCACAAATATGGTATATTGGTGATGTGCAGGATTGTTTGTACAAGTTCAAAGCAACAATTGTAGGCATACAGAATAAAGACGAGCCATGGTATTCGTCTTGTAATAAGTGCAGCAAAAAAGTGAAAGTTATAGAACATACTGTATCTTGTAATAATTGCAATAGTGAGAATGTAGAATATGAAATTGAGGTTACACTCGGTAAAAACTCGATTATACATTTACTAATTAGAAAACAAATTAGCTTGAACTTTTAAATGACTCCCCTTTTTAAATAGATACTGCCTACGACTTGGTGTGTGGTGGAGAACAACGTGCCCGAGTTATACTATTTGCAGCGGCAAAATATTTACTAGGCTGTAGCGTACAAGACTACATAGAATCAACCTCAATAAAGATATGAGCTATATTTATACCTAAACACCTTAACGCCCAATGGACTCCGCCACGTAGGTATATTGTCTAATCCATCCTAACTTTTATAGTTATCTTGTTGTGATACTTCATAGCACAAAAGAGAAGAAAAGAATTACACAATTACATATATATAACATTTGATGATTCTTTTAATTTTACAAATTAGGTTAGTTTTGAAAGAAAATGCGCCCATCATACTGCTGAGAAAACTGGACCCCTCAAATGACTTATGCAATGGGACATAGTTGATTTGTAGTGTCTTTGATGATAATGTCATAAATGCAAAAAAACAACATGTCAATATGCTACAAACAAGAGGTTTACTCCAACAATACAACTATAACCACCCCTTGCCCCTTTTTAAACAAATACTGCTTACGACTTGAACTGTGTGGTGGAGAACAATGTGCCCGATTTTTATACTATTTGAAGCGGCTAAATATTTACTAGGCTGAAGCGTGCAAGACTACACAAAATCGACCTCAGTAAAGATATGATCTGTATTTATACCTAAACACCATAACGCCCAATGGACTCCATCGCTTAGGTACATTGTCTAATCCATCCTAACTTTTACAGTTATCTTATTGTGATACTTCATAGCACAAAAGAGAATAAAAGAATTACACGATTACATATACATAGCAATTGATGATTTTTTAAATTTTATACAATAGGTTTGTTTGGAAAGAAAATGTGTGCATCATGCTGTTGAGAAAACTGGACCCCTCAAATGGCTTATGAAATGGGACATGGTTGATTTGTAGAGGCTTTGACGAGAATGTCATAGATGCAAAAAAACTACAGGTCAATACTCCACAAACTAGGTGTTTACTCCAACAATACAACTATCACCACCCCCCTCCCCACGAAAATGAAGGATATCCTTTCAAATTTATTTAGAAAGAATTTCCAATACGTCTATGTTTTTGCAATGATGATAAATAAAGCTAAAGGTCAAATGATATCAAATGTAGGAGTATACCTACCACAACATGCTTTCTCACATGCTAAACTATACGCTTCACTATCTAGAGTAATATCTATGTCAACAAAAAAGGTGCAGGTCATGACTGAACAACCAGATAGATGCACATGGACATACACAAGAAATGCTATCTACAAGAAAGTATTAGCTGAGATTTGATTGATACAAATATTGTAAAAAATCAAACAGGAAAAAACATACACCACACATGTAGCTAATGAAGATCATATTAGATGAATTCTTAGGTTTTGTGGAAGAGGAGACGATATGAAAAACACCAGATAGCGACAATAGAAGACATTACTTTTGTGTATATAAAGTTATTCAAATACAGGGTACACTGAATTTCAACTATTAAAAGGGAACATACAGTTCATGACACGACATAACTAAGAGGACAAACTGTTAATTTGTGCACAATTACATACTAACAAATTGCCTTATAACAATTTTAGAATACGACGTTCGTCACTACATGCCCAAAAATAAAGAAGGCAAATAGATTGGCCATTCACTTAGCATGACGTAGTGCAATATTATATACATATTGATATGTTTAAACCATAAAACATACATAAAATATAAAAGATCTCAAGACTTAACCTATACATGCAACACACGTGCAGTGAATCTAGTAAATATATATATATTGATATTGCTCAACTACACTTCTTTCAATTCAAAGTGTAGGTGGTCGCTAACAAGTACAAACCCAACGATGAATTGGGGTCGATCCCACATAGAGTGATACGGTAAAGAATTCAATTATGAAGTAACGTCATGTTCTAATCTTTTGTAAAGGTAAAGGATTGTGTAACAATCTGCAATACCCAATGCCAAAATTAAAGCTAGAATCCAAAAACCTCAAATGAAAGATCCAAATTCTCTCAGAGAATGTTCAACAATGTAAAAATGTTAAAATTCTCAAATTCTAGGGAGTACACTCTCTGGAAATTCCTTTTCTTCTTTGAAAAATATTAATTTATACGTTCCCAAAAACTCAACATGGAGTCCAATTGGCGAGGTTAGTCTGGATCGCCGTTCGACTCGGTGATTCGCTAAGTTTCACTTCATCTCGCCTTTTAATGGTGGCTCATGTATCTAATTGTTCTGGAAGATTAGGCAAGCAGGATCTAGTTCACCAATCCATTCGGCGTGTCACCAAATCACCCTTTTCTCGCCAATTTGACGTGAATACATGGGCTACTGTTCATGAACTTTTGGGAAGCTGGAGGCTCACTCAGCGAGTCACCGAGTGGCTTTTGCGAGCTCCAACTTCTATTTTCTTTAGCTCTTCCAACATTTTCGCTCCTTTTCGCATCGATATGTCCTTGCCTTGTTGTTAAACCTTAATTGTTGTATATCAACACATTAACATTAGTTATGAGCACAAAATAGGCATTGAGGACAGTAATTTATTGAATAATATGCCCTAAATGAGTAGAAATTCCCGACTCATCAACACCCCCAACTTAAACTTTTGCTTGTCCTCAAGTAAAACCCAAGATCAATCAGGCAAACATGGATAGAACAAATGGTGTTCCTTGAGACTTAACAGGAATGCACACAAGGTTCAATTCACACATGCAATGCTCAATTGTGCACTAAAAGTTTCATAATGTGACTAGTAATCATCAAATATATTTCAAGATCACAATGCTTACTTCAAATGCAAATCTATGCTCAACAAGAGTATTCTAATGCCCTCACATGAAGAATTATTTCATGCTCTCACAAAGCTAATCAAGGAATACAATTTAGGAATTGAAATCGACTCTTACACTTCCAATGAGAAAAACTTGCACAATTTTATCCATAGGCTTGCTCGTATTTTCCGACCAACACATCACTCGGCTCATGCACGATAAAAAAGGTCTTTCAATGCTTGTAATAAGGTTAGGGGTATGGGTATTGTCATTTTGGCTTAATGACTTCTACCTTGATGAAGCATGGCTGAAATTTCACTTCTTATTTTTCCTTTTCGTTCTTTTCATCTTTCACAACTCATCCTTGGCCTATTCAAGCACACAAAAATTTTGGTATATCTCGTCGAATACCCGTTTTTATTTCCACAACCTTGCTTAATGGATACAATTTATCATTTATTTTTCTCTATTCACCTTTTTCTCTTTCTTTTTTTTAAATGGAAGGTTCCATCTTTTTGTTTAACAAAAGTTTCCAAGGATGAGTTTCATGAACTTCTTGCTCTACTTCTTTCCTCATTCTTACCGCACCCCAACATAGGCTTTTGGCCTATGTTGGCTATTCAAACAAACCAATGCTTCACACAGGTTTTAGTTGCGGAGCATAAGGACATTTGTGTTCATATTTCATCCAAAGAAAAGGTTAGACTCAAATAGTGCCAAGCTATGTTCACACACTGACAAGGTGGTCACACAAAGGTATAGAAATTAGGTTCACTCTCAAAAATTTATGCCTAAAATCATTTTATTCATTCACAAAAGTTAGTCAATTAGACCAAGGGGGCAAGTTCTAGGTATCATCCTGCACATATTTCAAGTAAATCTCACCACAATCAACACAATCATCGACCATGACTCCATAACTTAAGCTCGCGTGCAACGATCATTCCAAGAATCACTTCCACAATCCAACTAGTCAAAATTAGATGTTAAGAGTTCACACATAACTTGTGCAACTCAAATTTCCTCGTTGGACTTGCACAAGCATGTCTTTCATCAAGAGCACTATTCAAGTCATCGTTATTGATCGTTACCGACACTCAAATGTTTAAGACAACAACAATTAGATACAATCACACAGTCAGGAGAGAAACCAATGAAATAATTCCACCATTCATTTACCTGTAAGAAACTAGGAGAAGTTTGAAGAAAAACACTAAAAACAAAAATATCAAATAGACAGAATAAAAACAAAATACAACAAAAAGGCTAGGTATCAAACTACCTTCAATCCACCCAAACAACTACACAATGTCCTCAATGTGCAATAAAAAAACTAAATGTATCAAAATGAAATTAAATGGAGGGAGAGTAAACATCCCCCTGCCAAGAGACGCCTAAGGTGAAATCGTCTACACATCTAGGGTAACCTCAATCTAGGCATCAGTGCCTGATTCGACTCCAGCTCTGTAGGTCTGTGCAAATATCTACTCTATGGGCTGAGATTCACCTGAGCCAAACATTGATGTGTCGAAGAGTGAGGCCTTCGTAGCCACCTGTACAAAATCGCCCTCCAAGTCCTCTATATCCTTTAACATTGCATCCTCAAAAGCCTCTAGCTTCTTCTTATATGTCTTTGGTGTGTCGATCTCTCTATCATCATCAAATATAATAGCATCTCTAGTCAAATTAGTCAGAGGGATCTCAGGAACAGCTGGCATAACCGCACTGGATCCTTAGGAATATCAATATTTCCCCAAAACATTAAGATATCGGTGGACTTCAGCTCATCCACATCACGTCGTAGACAGGTAATATCAGCCTTCAAAATTTTCAGATCCACAGAGCTATGGTTAGACATCTCGTATACCTCAACTCAAGCAGTGAGGGAATCGAATCTTGCCCCGTGGGCCATGAGCATTTTCTTCGGTGCTCTTAACTTCTTTCGAATGGGAGCCAATGTTGTTGCTATCGCTCGAATAATCATAGAAGGCACAAAGGTCTCTACACTCGATGCCCTAACATCGGCCGAATAGGCAAGGTTTCCCATTTTATATACCATGGCCTGTGTTAATTATGGGGGGACGGGAAACTATAGTAAGAGCAAGTGTAGTAGAGGTGGAGGAGTTGAGTATACTTGTCAGCTCAACTGTTGGAGTTAACTAAGCAGTGTCAGCCTCCATTGTCTCTACGTCGACTATTGTAGAAGATTCTACCACAGCCTTCTTCCTCCTTTCTGCCTCATCTTTTGCGTACTCAACTTCAATCCTCCGAATATCAGTAGACGATGTCGTAGTCACCTCAGTATCGGTCTTCGCCATAAAGGGCACACCTGCATGGTGACACAAGTCACTAATAAGTACTGGAAATGACATTGGGGTTTGGTTTTGATTTTCTTTCATCAACATCTCCTGTGAAATAATGGCCCCGAGATTTAGCTTCTCCTGATTAACAATACCCCAGAAGTGCAACCTTTAGATGTCAGATGATCGATTCATTCTCTGAAGGCATCAAAGTGCTAGAGATGAAACAAAAGCAATAGCGAGTACTAACATTCAAGTATGTCTTCTCAATCACCGTTCCCGCCTCTAGCCATTAAAGAGTAGCATCACTTAGCAATGACGGGCCAAATAACCAGTTCAAGTCATCCATTGTTTTGGTCTTTACTTTATCGACCGAAGAATGAATAGTGCATGTAGTGAAGTTCGACATATCATTAATATCAGTTTCCTTGCACATTACCATCTTACCATGCACCTCAACAAAATTGACCCGTGCCATTGACCCATGTTTCTTTTTCCCTTGCAAGATCAACTTCACATAAACCTCATAAAACTCCCAAACCCATGAAGAAATATATGGATTTCGGTGCTTGGTGAACTATTGAAACTTGTGGAAACAGAGCGTCTCCCACACAACCGGATACTTGTCCAATACATCATCTGAATTCAATCGCTTTTCCTCTAAATTAGTCCAGAAGATAGCGGCTTTCAGTTAGTTCATGGACCGAGGAGGTTGTACTGGGGCTGGAGGAACTTGATTGGAATGTGTTGTTATAGGTGTTGGAGGCATCGGGAGTGCTGGCAATATAGCCAAAGGATCATGAACTACTTTAGATCGTAGTTCTAACTGTTTTTGTTTGAGCAACTCTCCCTAAGTTTCCGGTGTATGTATTGGAGTCCTAGACCCTACAACTTCCTCCCTCTCAGACTCAGTGGAAATGATATGGGTGGAGTCGATGTCCATGTTGTCTGATGAACTCGACCTCAAACTTGAACTTTACATATACTACTTGCTTCCTCCTCTTTCCTTTAACATTCCCTTGAGGAGGTTTAGCCTGAGTAGATCGGGGAGGTGTGACCACCGTTGTGATTATAACCCTTTTTTCCTTCTTTCGGGGTGTTGGACCCCTTACACGAAGCTTTGGTGTAGCCACATATGTAGAAAAACACCAATAAAGCACATGCGGATGTAAAAGGTTAGCGAAATACCTTTTTTTTAAAAGTTGCAGGAAAACTCATCAAACCACTCAGCGAGTAATAGAGGGCTCACCAAAAGTTACACAAATTCAGCACAAAAGGTCGAGACCAATGACCAATCGGCGAGTCGCTGAGTTCACTCGGCGATCACAAAGTACCTCGCCGAAAGTTACAAAAATAATAAACTAATATGGGAATCAGAAAGGTGAGATCAGAGTTATTTGGTGACTCACTGAGTGAATTCAGTGAGCACAAGGGTATCGCTGAAAGTCATAGAATAATTTACCAACATTGCATGTCAAAAAGGCGATATGGGGGGGTCAATTAGCGAACGGATGAGTCACTCAGCGAGCTCGATTCAGCTCGCCAAATTGCCCGACGTTCCAGATTCCCAACCCAAACACCAATTCTCAATGAATAGCCTAAGATAACATATTTCAAGAACAATTCTATGCATTTCAAGCTTACCCGCAATTATTATCTATGCCGTGGTACTCAGACATCACCCCATTTGATCTAAATTCAACAAAACAACGATTTTTCCCCTATGAATGATGTCACCCAATCTATCATTGGGGAAATTCAAGTTGTTTGGTGGAATTTGGGTTACTCAGGCTTCACTCACACAATACCCAACATTTACACCAACACAATTTGAGCAATTCAAACGCGAAACTAAAATCAATTTAGGCTAAACAAGTTATCTGGCAAGCATGATTTAAAATTAGATTTCAACGATCAATTTAGAACACAATAAAGGCAAATAATAGATCTATAAACTACCTATACACATGCTCAACACAATATACGCAATTTAAACCAACTTCGGAAAACCAACCTCAATGTAGACGCAAAAACACTAAGGTAAAAAGAGAAGGATGTGCAACACTTTAAATTCTTACCACATGAGGACACCTACATAAATTAAACTAGAAAGATATGATCTAATGTTTCAGTGTTAGAGTGCAAGAGTCGAAAAATTTAAAATAAGGAAATAAATTGAATTTAAAATGGTTGAAAGGCTCTTCACCCTTCAGTTTGCGCCTTGATCAGCAAGGCCTATTACTATTGTTGATCCACTCCGCGAGTCCCCGAGTGGACTTTAACCCACCGAATTTAACAGAAAACCATCATTACAGCCATTTTAAAGCGAGCTATATCGGGCTCGCCAAGGGGACTTTAGCTAGCCCAATTTCCTTTTCCTCCAAAAATTTGAACTTTTAACATGCACATCGATTAAATGTTTTTGAAATACCAGAAGTAAAACTTGGTTTCCTCTAAGGAAGAGCCTTATTTAATGTGGTGGCATGACGTGGCCCTGCATTTAGGCCTCATTTATTGGATTTACCAAGGTATCACAAAGAAGACCCCCTTTCAGTCTTGAATTTAGGTCAGCATAAATTTGACGCATTTGACTCTCAAGCTGCTTTATGGAGACCGAGTGTGAGGTGACTATCTAATTTAAAGATAAGGCATCGTTCTTCATCAGCTTAAGTACCTTATCCGATGATTCCACCTTGTTTAGGATGCGGGACATCATCATTTGGCTTTGGACGTTCATGAGGAGGCAAGTAACGATCTTTATCGCCATCTCTATCTCTCCAATTTGCACCTCCATCATGCCAATCTCGTATCGATCACTCCAACCATCATCCCAATCTCTATTCCAACCTTGATTCCCACCCGACCTTGGATAGCTCGGACGAGAAACCCCTCCTTGGATTAACAAGAATTGAACATCTTCATTGTATATTGCCTCAAATTGTATGTCATCGGGACTGATACCACTATTAGAACCTATCGTATTCACAGCCTTGTAACCACCTCCCATGAAATGATTCCTCAATAAGTCCATTTGGTTCATTATCTTGGCTATGTTTTCATCATGTTTTTTGTCCTTTTCCATTTGTTCTTTGGTCAACCCAATATTCAAAGGAGACACATTATCTTCCCTAGTGTACCATCCATGATTGATTTTTGTCATCTCATCAAGCAACGTGGACGCTATGTCAAATGGTGGTCTCACTATTCCACCCCGCATGAGTTGGTCGGTGACACCTTTGTTGATGGTGTCAAGACTACACTAAAAATATTACAATAGCACAATGTCTTGAGAACCCATTAGTATAACATTGAAGAAGAACAATTTGGAACCCCAACCACGTTTCATGAATAGGTTCAACATCAATCCTCTTAAAGTTATTAATATTATCCCTCAACTTAACCATCTTCGAGGGAGGGAAGAAAATTTCATAAATTACTTCTGTGAGCTCCTCCCAAGAAGTGATAGACTCCCTCAGTTGTTCGGTCAACCACTTTGTTGCTTCCCCCATTAGAGAAAATGGGAACAATCGGAGTTGGACTGACTCTTGAGTGATGTTCTTGAAGGAAAATGGTCAACACACATCCACAAAGTTTTGAATGTGGTCATGAGGGTCCTTATGAGAAAGTCCCCCCAAAAGACCTTTCATTTGCAACATCTGCAACTTAGTGCTAGTCACATGAAACCCCGCATTACAGTTGGGGGCAATATAATAGCAGCGACACTTCCCAGTTTATCCACATTGACTTCATGCAAATTTCCGATGTCATCATTGTTCCCAATATGACTTGCAATGCTCTCGTTCACACTAATATCTTCACCTATTTTAGAGAAATCAACAAGAACACAAATATGAAAATTCTACTACAACAAGATTAGCTCACTAGAACACTTAAATAAGAGAATTATAAACACCACTCCCCGGCATCGACACTATTTTTGATAACGCTCAACTACACTTCTTCCAATTCAAAGTTTAGGCAGTCGCTAACAAATATAAACCCAACGATGAGTTGGGGCCGATCCCACTGGGAGTGATATAGTAAATAATTCAATCATGAAGTAAAGACGTACACTAATCTTTTGTAGAGGTAACAGATTGTGTAACATAAAATAAATCTCAAAGTTTCAGTTATCAATATCAAAACGAGGAATTTGATAAGAAAGTTCTAACAACAGCAATTAACACGGGATTTGAATAAGTAGAGTGAGTACCTTAGGAATGTTATTAATCAAATGCTAATTTCACTTAATGGGTGATTACTAATTTCTACAAGTTGTTAAATCTTAATGGGTAGGATAGGTGTTGAATTCAATAGTCATCTCTTGATCAACTATCATGTTTTGAGTGAGTTCTATCGAACCTTAATAACCTTAACAATACCAATCAACCCTATTTCTTAATTAACCCACATTTTCAAGTTGGGTTGTAAAGATACAAACAAATCAATTATCAATCATTCATTCTACCCTATACATCTTTCTCAAGCAAGCATAGAGAATTAAGCTAGAACCTAATTTGCAAGTTTAGTTCATCAATTAAAACACGAACAACCAATTGAAACCATTTCAAAACAACATAAAATTTAGCTATTAACAATACCCATAAGCTAATTAATGCATTTGACTACATGATCACACCGCTAAGGTAAGGGGTTTTAGCCAAACTAAGCGAAAAGTCAGAAATCGTTACCAAAAAGATTATCCATTTTAATTGTTTACAATGAGCAATACCCAATACCAACATTAAATCTAGAATCCAAAAACCTCAAATCAAAGATGCAAATCTTCTTCAAGAATGTTCAACAATGTAAAAATGTGAAAACTCTCAAAGACTAGGGAATACACTCTCTAGGAACTCCTTTTATTCTTTGAAAAAATGTATGCATATGTTACAACTTCTCTACATGGAGTCTAATTGGCAAGGTTAGTCGGGATCTCCGATGGACTCAGCGATCCACTGAGTTGCACTTGATCTCGTCTTTTGGTTGTGGCTCTTGTATCCAATTATTTTAGAAGATTAGGCGAGCAGGATCGAGATAGCCGATCCATTAAGTGTGTCGCCAAAGTACCTTTTCATTGCCAAGTTGAATTGATACATGGGCTACTGTTCTGGAACTTTTGGCTAGATGGAGGCTCACTCGGCGAGTCGTAGAGTGTGTTTTGCAAGATCCAACTTCTCTTTTCATCAAATTTTACAACTTTTTTGCTCCTTTTTGCAATGTAATGTCTTATTCTTGTTCTTCAACCTTCATTGCTGCATATAAACACATTAACATCAGTTATGAGGAGAAAATTAAAAACTTTTTAAAAAGTGATCCTTCATGGGAAATGGGGCAGTTTTTTTAGGATTCTTTTTTGTTTTATTTTACACATTTGTAGATGGAAAATAGTCATTTATTTTATTTAATTTCTAATTATTAATTTTAAATAATCAATTAATGAAATAATAATAATTTAATTATTTTATTAAAGAAAGACAACACGTCATCAACTAAGACAAATAAGAGTGAAATGGTTCCTTCTTGAGCATCCACAAGTGTGAAGATCACCCCAGCCTCTTCCAGTATTATCTGACGGATTGAGGCTGAGTGCTTATGTGATGATTCAGCTAGGAGGAAGCTGCCACAACAAGGCACGACAGCGGAGGCTAGCATACCTTTTGTGTCAGTGGAGCAGGCATGTATTTCTGCCTCTTCTATTGTGCCTTCTGCCCGTACTATTTCTGTATCTGTTACTGCTGCTTTGAGACCTACCCCACTCCTATTTCTCATCCCTCCTAGACCATGCGATGATTTATCATATGGGAAAACATGGATGGGTTGAGACGGACATGCCTGGGATCATTGATCAGGATATTCAGAAAGCCTTAGCTCCTTTGAGAGAGAGAGAGAGCGAGAGAGAGAGAGAGAGAGAGTTCGAAGGTGTGAGGGGTTGGTCGAGGGCCATGGTGTGTGATATTTACCACCTCATTGTGAGAATTTAGACCTAGAAAATGGCCGGTGGCAGTTCTTCAGTGATGTTTGTTTTAGCGCGAGGTTGCCGCTTTGCAGACTTCACTTAAGCGAACAACTTCTCACTTTTGAAACTTCATAGGCCAATTTTTGAAGGTCACTTTCTATACATATTGACGAGCTCAAGGCTCATTAGGTGATGCGCCTAGCTTTATTGGGTGAGCCTGTGCACCTAAAAAGTTCTCCAAGTCATAATTTTGAAGGGTTTCAGCCCCGAATGTTATTTAATTAATGATCTTTGTCTCCAAACCTATTCAAATCAACTCCAAACATTTTAAAATCATGAGGATTAGTGAGAACAAAAGTCTAATCAAACCTAAATTTAAAAACACCAAAATTAAACTATGAATTAAATTCATTTTGGTATTGATGAGTTACCTCCATTCAAGCAAAAAAAATAACGTCAAGGAATGACATTGATTACATCACCCTTTGTATTTCCAGTTGGAGGTAATGAACCTTCTCCCCAACTTTAGATCATTTTCTTTCCGAAGATCATGGATAGTACATGAGAGAATAAAGATTTTCTCTCGATGTATCCCCTTTATGACATGACTTTCTTACCAAACATCAAATCATTTTCTCTTTGGAGGATTAGGCAAGAATAAGAAGCTCACTTGGTCATTTGAGCATTAAATATAATAATCATTTCCCTCCAAGTGAGTGATTCCGGCATCTTAGAATGTTATTGGATTGGAACCGTTGCATTGCTAATATAGACACTCACAACCCATTTACCACACCCCACCAAAAATATTGGTGCAATTGCCCTAAATGCACAGAAAGAAAAAATAAAGCATACAGTGAAGCAAACATGTGGTGCATATGCTCCGAAGACCCATCAAGAGTCGGGTGGGTCCGGTTTCCCAGAACTCGTTGGAAAAGTAGTAGGAACGCCATCAGTAGCACCCTAATCAACAGTGGGAACACCTTTAGTAGTGCTCCTCGAACCAGATGGGCCAACATCAATCTCACGGGCCCACTGCTGCCGAAACTCTTTATTGAAATAGACTGCCTCTAAGCGGCCTCCAACAGTTGTCGCTCCCTCTTCTTTGCCCCTCGTGCCTCCTCAGTATCAGAAGTATGATTAGAAGAGCAGTGGAGCTTCCTAGCCACTTCAGACGGGTCAGGTGGGGGCATGTTGTCGTCAAAGAGTGCAATCATCACCACATCTTCATCCTCATCCACATGTGTGGTCTTTGGTACAATCTTAGCAGGGGCTAGAAGAGCATCAACATCACAACGGAGACTAGCCAACTCCGTCTGGAAAATGTTAATATCAATGGTGGGAGCAGGCCTCTCTAATACTCTCCGCTCGAATGCATCTAGCCATCTGTGGATCACCTGAATCTTTGTGTCCAACATCTGCTCAATACGAGCCTGATTAACGTTTCAAGGACACTTCTTCCAATTCTAAGTGTCAACGAGCGCTAGTCAGTATAAAACACACCTAAATGAGTTGGGGTCGAATCCCATATGGAGCGGCACGTGTTTGAGAATATATTAGGAAGTATGAATATGGTCAAATCAGCCATAAGAATAGACATTAATGCATAAAAACATAATTCAAATGAGGGGTTGATAGGAATGTCAAATAAGGGGGTTTTGGTTTTCATTATCAACTACAGACAGCGAAAATCTATACAAAATAACAATAATGAGACGGGTACTTGGGATGTGATTCGATTATAGGCTAATATAGACAAATGGATAATAGCAACTATTAGGAAATAGCTATAGATTAGGGAGTAAGCTAAGACATAGAGGGGATAAATTTTCTCTTGAACAATGTACCCCAAATCAAGTTTGTTTCTCTCGAACATCAACAAGCAAGGAAAATAAGCCCAGCCCACATCTTAGTCCATTCACTCTCTTGAGCTGAATGTGCGGGATTGAGTTTAGGATTCACTCTCTTGAGTTGAACCCGTGTCAACCCAATACCCACTGAGCATCAATCAAGAAGCTTAGTTTTAAAACATCTCTCTCGAGCAAGCCAAAAACACAAGGGTAGAACTGCATTTGCAACTACAATTCTTAAGTTAAACCACAAGTTCTAATTGAACTCACTTCTAAACAACATTTAAACTAACAATTAGCAATACCCATAACCTAAATCAACCCATAATCACATAATCACACCCAAGAATTGGGGTTTTAGCTAGACATCATAAAAAGATAAAAATCGTTACCAAATTGAGTTTCCATCAACTGGGTAAGATTGATTTCGTTCTTACAATGTTCCAATTCAAAGAATCTCAAAGACCTACTTCCAATTTCTTGCAAGTGAAAAACTTCAATTCTTCAAAGCTTAGGAAGAACTATGGAAAACTTGTCTCAATA
Source organism: Solanum acaule (assembly GCA_036250505.1). Classification (NCBI taxonomy): domain Eukaryota; kingdom Viridiplantae; phylum Streptophyta; class Magnoliopsida; order Solanales; family Solanaceae; genus Solanum; species Solanum acaule. The sequence goes on along the minus strand of JAJOOR010018189.1, from coordinate 15,513 downwards.
CTCAGAATAATAATCACAATTCGATATAATTAAAATTGGATACTAAACTAAATGTTCAAAAATGTATTTATAGTCGCTAAAAATATGTTGCGAATAGCCACTCCGCGCAATAAGCCAGTCTCGCCGACCACTCGGCGATCCGCCCTTTGGTCATTACCATAGCCCTTCTGCCTTGGCCTTCAACATCCTTAATGTGTGTAACTTTGGGCAATCCAATCACTACATCGCAGAACCACTCGACAATCCGTCGACTGCTCCTTTATCTCACCAACTTGGTTCTTTCCTTCAGGGCTTGGCAAACTGGAACTTTATGTGGTCAAATAGCCATTCGGTGACTCGCCGAGTGGATTTGGTGATCACCAGGCCTTCATTTCTTCATTCTTTCCACTCCCTTTGTTCCTTTTTTCTAATTAGTGTCCTTGCTTTATTTCTCAATCCATATACCTAGAAATCAAGGGTTTTACATCAGTTATTGGCACAAAATAAGCATTTGAAGACACAAAATCTATACAAATAAAACCCTAAATGAGTCCAAATCTCGGACTCATCAACACCCTAATTTAAACTTTTGCTTGTCCTAAAAGTAAAACTCAAGTTTAGCAGTTCAGAAAGGATGTCTCAAACAGTGCTACACAAGACTTAATCTTGAATGCATAGAATAAGACTCAACTTACTCATGCAAAGATCAATTGTGCACTCAAAGATTCAAGTTGTGACTTACCATCACCACAAATTCTCAATTTCACAATACTTGCTTCAAATGCAAGTTCAAGCTCAACAAAGGTACTCAAATGCCCTCACGCAAAGATGATTCCATATTCACACACAATGGTTCAACACTTTATAGTTTAGGAATCACATACAACTCTCACTCACAAATATGCACACTTGCATGACTTCACCCATAGGTTTACCCTTATTTTCCAATCAAAATTTGCTTCAGCTCACTCAAGATCAAAAAGGTCTTTTCAAGGCTTGTAATGGGGCTGAGTGAAAAGGTATGTTCATTTAGGCTCAGTGGATGCTATCCTCATGAAATGTACTATGAAAATCACTTTCTTTCCTTTTCTTCAACATTCTCATTCATGCACAAAATTCACCCCATTATTAACTTTTCATGGAATACCGGACACCCCATTTCTTTTTTTACTTTCACAACTTTATTCCATAACTTTTTCATTCTAATTTTCTTTTTCTTCTTTTCTCTCTCTCTTTTTTATGGAGGGGTTCCATTTTTTTTCAAAAGCATGGATCAAGGGGGACTTCTTCACACTTCTTGATTTACCTTCTCTTTTCACCACACCCCCAACTTTCGCTTTTGGCCTAAGTTGGCTATTCAAACAAACCACATTTCATGAGGATTTTGGGTGAATAGATAAAGAAGGGTTACAATCGCATCAAGTTTCTTCCAAGGAAAGATAAGGCTCAACAAGGGTTTCAAGCAAAGTTCACAATCTCACAAGGTTGGCCACAAAAGAGGTATATTATCAAATTGTTTCTCTCTTCAAAATTGTTGCCTAAGATCATTTCAAGAGCTTGCATCACTTAGTCAACCGGACCAACGGGGCCAATTCTAAGTGTCATCACACAAGGTTCATGGTAAGCTCATTACACAAGGCATTGACACCAATATCAAACAAGACTTCACACTTTCGCTAGTGTGCAATGTTCATCACAAGAGACTCGTTCGATAATCAGCTAGTCACAACGAGATGTAAAAATTTCACATATTGTCTATGAAACTTCATTTGGCCTTATAGTAGCCGCACATTCATTTTTGTTTGATTAAGAGAACTATTCAAGTCATCGGTATTAATCATAACCGATACTCAAATTTGCCCAATAACAACCACATTCAGACACAACAACAGGAGGTGGCCAAATTTTTTAGAAGGGTCAAAACCATTTGCATTCAAAATACGGAGACACAAGCTCAAGCATCCACAAAACAGTGTCAAAACACAGTTTACATCACAAAAACCCAATATATACAAAAATTATAATCATAAGAGGTAGGTATGGAAATACCTCACCCCACCACAAATAAAAAGCAATTTGTCCTAAAATGCAAAAAAATATGAAAAATCAATAAAAGTGACAAAGAGGGAGGTAAAGAAGGGTCCTGTCTACATAGCCACTCCATTTGTCAGGGGTTCAGTGCCCGGTGTCACATCAACAGTGCTAGCTCCGCTAAGGTTGGGTGTATCTGCCAATGAGATCTGCACAGCTGAATCTACCACGACCTCCTCAAACTTCGTAAGGCCCTCATGAGAAACCTCCTAATAAACACCAAGCTGCTCCTTATCAGTGTCAGCCTCAGACTCAGCAGCCGCCACCTCCTCAACTCGAACATCATCTGGAGGCACATCCATATTTGCTGGCATGTCGGGGATCTCAACAGTCCCAAAAATCATAGACATGTATGTGTACTTAAGCTGGTCCACATCCTTCCTCAACTCAGCAATAACGGCCTTTAAGGTCGTCCCTTTATCAGTGGCCCGTTGGCCTCGCTCATAGACCGCTATGCGCACCACAAGGGTATCAATAGTCACATTCAGGGGTGTCACAACATCAACAAGGGCCCTCTCGGTCATTTGAGGAATGATGGCCTCAAGCCTTGAGGCATTCCTATCAACAGAATGGGCTAGCTACCCCATATGAAGTAATGCAGCCTAGGTGAGTGGAGGTCGGCAAGCAACAGTAGCAACGACAGCAGACCTAAGAGGTAAGGGAGCTTTAGAGGAACTAAGCGTCATGGAAGGGACAGTGCTAGATATACCTGAAAGCACAGGGGTTGGAGTAGACAAAGGTGCCTCTGCATGTAATGCATTAGTATCCACAACCAGGGATTTATCCACTGGGCTGCCTTCTTCTTCTCGGCCTCATCCTTCAAGTACTCCGCCTCAATCCTCTGGATGTTGGTAGAAAATGTGGGAATGACTTCAACATCCTTCTTATCATCTTGAGGCACCTGAGCCCATCTGCACAACTCAGTGATCATCACCAGAAAAGGAAGGGAGGTTTGGCGCTGTTTGGCCCTCATGTCCATATCTCGTGCAATGATCATACCTAAATTTAGCCTTGTCTCATCAATGATACAACCAAGGCAAGCTTCTTTCGCGTGGCGGATAATCGACTCATTTTGGGATGGCATAATAGTACTGCCGATAAAGACAAACGAGAACGTTGTTGCTATATTGAGGTCCTTTTTTCAATGGGTACTCCAACCTCGATCCACTTAGGAGTAACGTCAGATATCAGAGGGCCCAACCACTTTTTCATATTCTCCAACGTTTTTCTCCTGATCATTTATAGACAGTCATCCTCAATTTCTTTTAAACACTCCAGGACTGCATTGATAGCATCACTATCACACTTCACCTTTCTGCCCCTGACAACCACATAGTCTGCCGGCTTGAATTTGGCAGCCTGCTTCTTCCCTTCTGGCATTATGCTCCGTAAGCAGTGTAGAACTCCCGGACCCAATTTGAAATGTAAAGGCTATGGGGTTTCATGAAGATCTAAAACTTGTGAGAGCTCAGGCAGCTCATACTGTCAAGGTATCTGTCTATTACCCCATCAGTAGACAACCTCTTCTCCTCAATAATGGTCCTTAATCCCTCAGTCTTCAGTCTTTTCATAGACCGGGGAGGAGGACTCTGTGCAGGTGGTGATGGGACCACAACCTGTGCTGGAGTAGGAGGAGGAGGAATGGCTTTGGGAGTGGCTTCGGGAGTCTTGATCCTAGATGGATCATTAAGCCTCTTGGTACATAGCTCAGCTCTCTGGCTGATAATAACTCATCATCCTCAGGCTTAGAAGTGGTAGCTCGAGGATGTAGGTGCTCACCCTAACTCTCAGAAGTGGTGAGGTGAGTGGCATATATCCCGTCACTGTTGGAGCTGGCCTCTGGTGATGCAAGTGCTGGTGCCTTGACTTTCCCCTTTCCTTTCCCACCAATGGTAGGAAGTTTTTAATGCCTTTGCCCGGGATGCAGCCGCATACTCATTGAAAATAATCCCTTTTGCACTCTTGCGAGGTGGCATGTCTCGACCTGCTACTTTTGTTCTAGCCATATCTGCAACACAAATTGAAAATTGTTAGAAACACTTCAAGAAAAATGACAAAAATCATATTGCAGACAGACTCGCCAATTGGCCGAACCAATCGGCGAGTTGTCGAATTACTTTGGCGAGCTAGATCGGGCTCGCTGAAAGGATTTGCTTCAAAAATTTCCAGAAAATTGGCATGTCGGTGATGGGAGGGGCCTGTCAGCGAACACGGAGTAGCCCGCCAAAAGTTACAGTGCATTTTAGGGGTTAGGGGTGCAGAAAGGGCGATCAAAGAAGTCCTTCGGTGAACTCAGGCCTCTCGCCGAAAGTTACAGAACCAAAAGCATCAAAAACCAATAAATTAAAGGTGATCAAGGGGGATTCGGCGAACAATCGAGTCGTTCGGTGAGCTCGACCCAGCTCGCCAAACTGCCCAATGTGCCTACTTTCTACCCCTACTTCCAAAATCAACCCCGCAGCCCCCATAAATAAAATCAAAACATTCACATACTCAATTAAACTCAGACCCATAAGACCCATGCCACCGGGGTACTCATTTTTCCCCCGATTTAGCAAAAATTGGACATTTGAGGACTTAAGCCCATAAGAATGACATCAACCGCTCCATCATTGGGTAAATCACGTCATTTATAAAAATTATGGGTTACTCAGACATCACCCGACTAGACCCAACATTAATTACGCACAACCCAACGATCTATATCAATTTTAAGGCACGAATTTTAGGAAATCAACAACTTAGGACATTTAGGCATGATATCAATTTAAAACAGACACACAAGCGCACAAACATGGATTCAGAGAGGCACAACACACATCATTAAGAACAATACAATCGCAAATGAGTAAAACTGCTAACTAGCAGTTCGGGGTTCAGAAAACCAACCTTTAATGCCGAATATGAGAATTTGTAATGTTTGGCGGTAAAGTGTCTAGCTCCGAATACAGATATAACGACTAAAAAGCGGTAAAGACTCAAAAATATAGAAAATATAGTGCTGGTGTGATTATATGAAGTTAAAAAGTGAGGGAATGTGAAAGAGTTTGAACTTTTAAACCTTTGGCCTTTTAAAAACCGTTCAGTTCTTGCCCTTTCGACGATGTTAGTTGACCTCGCCGAACCACTCGATGACACGCCGAGTGATTACTTACCTCCCCGAGTTTTATAGGACCTCCAGTTAATAAGGGGATCCAAACGGCAAACAAAGTCAGGATCGCCGACTTCTTCGGTGAGTCGCCAATTGGATATTTTGTTCACCAACCTGCACTTTTCAAACACATTCCACACTTTAAACTGCACAATCAACACACAATTATTTCGAAAACAAAAAGAAAGCAAATAAGAACTTAGGTTACCTCCCAAGAAGAGTTTTAGTTAACGTCGTGGCCCGACGCAAGTCCCCACTTAGGTTTCATTCTTGGGGTTTTCCTCAGTGTCACTAGGCAACCTTTTTTTTTGCTTTGGGTAGAGACCAGACAACACATGACCCATGTGGGTCTCTAGTAGCTGAATTAACATGGAATAAGAGGCTGCCATCTAATTTAGCATCGAGATATTACCTCTTATCTCTTTTAACACTCTGTCATGTTCTCTGACTTTGTGATGAATGAGTAAGAGTATCTCCTCAATCTGCCACCCTCATACTCCTTGGGCTTTCTACTCTTGTGAGGGGGAATGTACTTATCTTTCTTTTTGTATATTACATCTAATTCCATGACTTTCTTGGCAAAGACATCCAGCTAGGTCAACAATGTGGCCAATTCCTTGTCCTTCTCTGCCTCCTTGTTGGTCTTAAGCATGCGATCAAAGATTTGGGCTACTGTTTCATATGGTTGTCGTATTAGACAACCCGTAGAAAGTTGGTCTGCCATTATACTATGTTTGGGACCAAGACCTCTGTAGAAACACTCCAGTAGCATCTTATCTGGAATTCCATGAGTTGGGCAGTGCTGCAATAGTTCCTTAAATCTTGGCCACAACTAATGGATAGTCTTACCCTCCCATTCCTTGAAAGTTAGGATGTTATCCTTGAGAATCATCAATCTCAAAGGAGGGTGATCCATTGGGTCACTGTTGCCACACGATATGCTCATTTCCTCTGTTCAACAACCAACACAAAAACTAAAACTAGAAGTAAGTAGATTCAATGATGACTAAAAAGAACAAAATTCAACTTCACCAAAAGAGTCTCAATCAACACCACTCCCTAGTAGCGGTGCCATCTTGATTAACATTTCAAGGAGACTTCTTCCAATTCGAAGTGTCAACGATCGCTAGTCAGTATAAAGCCCAACTAAATGTGTTGGGGTCGAATCCCAGAAAGAGCGGTACGTGATTGAGGATTTATTAGGAAGTATGAATATGCTCAAATCAGCCATAGGAATAGACATTATCGAATAAAAACATAATTCAAATCAGGGGGTGACACGAATATCAAATAAGGGGGTTTTGGTTATAATTGTCAACTACAAACAGCGAAAATTAATAAGAAATAACAATAATGAGACAGGTTCTTGGGATATGATTCGATTATAGGCTAATATAGACAATTGGGTAATTGCAACATTTAGGAAATAAATATATATTAATGAGTAAGCTAAGCCATATAGGGAATAAATTTTCTCTCGAACAATTTACCTTGAATCAAGTTGATTTCTCACGAACATCAACAAGCAAGCAAAATAAGACCAACCCACACCTTAGTCCATTCACTCGCTTGAGCTGAACATGTGGGATTGAGTTTAGGATTCACTCTCTCGAGCTGAACCCATGTCAACCCAATACCCACTGACCATCAATCAATAAGATTGATTTTAAAACCTCTCTCTAGAGCAAGCCAAAAACACAAGGGTAGAACTGCATTTGCAACTACAATTCTTAAATTAAACCACAATTACTAATTGAACTCACTTCTAAACAACATTTAAACTAACAATTAGCAATACCCATAAACTAAATCAGCCCATAATCAAATAATCATAGCCCAAAAATTAGGGTTTTAGCTAGACATCATAAAAGAATAAAAATCGTTACCAAATTGAGTTTGCATCAACTCGTTAAGATTGATTTCGTTCTTACAATGTTCCTATTCGAAGAATCTCAAAGACCCACTTCAAATTTCTTACAAGTGAAAAACTTCAATTCTTCAAAGCTTAGGAATAACTAGGGAAACACTTGTCTCAATAGTCAGAATAATAATCACAATTCGATATAATGAAAATTGGATACTAAACTAAATGTTCAAAAATGTATTCATAGTCGCAAAAAATATATTGCGAAGAGCCACTCGGCACAATAAGTCAGGCTCGGCGATCAGCCATTTGGTCATTCCCATTTCCCTTCTGCCTTGCCATTCAATATCATCAAGGTCCGTAACTTTGGGCGATACAATCACTGCATCACGAAACCACTCGGCGATCCATCGACTACTCCTTTATCTCACCAACTTGGTTCTTTCCTTCAAGGCTTGGCACACAGGAACTTTAGGCGGTCAAATAGCCATTCAGCGACTCGCCAAGTGGATTTGGCGATCACCAAGTTTGTATTTCTTCATTCTTTCCACTCGCTTTGTTCCTTTTTCTAAATTAGTGTCCTTTTTTTGTACCACAATCCATATACCCGGAAATCAAAGGTTTTAAATCAATTATTGGCACAAAATAATCATTTCAGGACACTAAATCTATATAAATAAAGCCCTAAATAAGTCCAAATCTCAGACTCATCAGAGCCTCGGACTCCTCAATAAACCTTTGCATCCACGACCTCATATGCTACAACAAGGTGGCTATCTGAGTCTGTAGTTTCTAGACTTCGGCCAGATGTACTAGATTTTTCCCCGAAGGAGGAGTGGCTCGGGATGAGCTCGCAGCCATACTTGTGGCAATGAAGCAGGAGCCTATGCATCGGTTATAGTGGCAGGTGTGGAAGTGTCCTTAGTCTATGCCACAACGGCATGCTCAACCTCTCGAACTAAGTCAACACTCAAGGGAGGAACTACAACTGGTGTAGTCTGACGCGGGGCACCGGGGTTTGTATTATCCTGGATCTGCCCGACATCTGCTATCTTGGTCAACTCGATCAATCAATCACCTTACCATATCAGCATAGTAGAATCTTTGCACAAACAGAAAATCAGTAATAAGAAGGATTTTTTGGGACACCTTAACTTCCTTCTCTGTATCAACTTTTGGATTTTCAATAACCTCATTATCATCCTCATCTTTTTTGATCACTCTTTCAACCTCATAGGTCATAAGGGGATCTGTAGTCTGTTTTCCTCTGCGAGTATTGATAGCGATACAATGCCTATTATTTTTTGGATTTTGGATGGTATTACTAGGAAGTATGTCAGGCTGGCGTGGGCTCACATTAGCAGACAAATGACTAAACTGCTACTTAAGTTGTTTGATAGACAGTGCATAGGCATCCACTTTCTAACCAATTTTAGATAAATCATATTTCATATCCTTTTAATTCTCATTTGTCGCATCAAATCTCTTCATCATCTTCTGCATCATATCCTCAATGCGGGTCATACTTCTACAAACCTCTATATTACCTGGTGGAACATAGTGCCCAACCTTCTAATTTTTGTTGCCATAGTTGTTTCGGTTGTAATTTTTATCATGATTGTAGTTCCCATCGCGGAGATAATTGGCATCACGGTGGTAGTTTCCATAGTTCCGACCTTGGTTTGCTTGACCTTGGCGCCAATTATCCGAGTTGGAACCTTGGGCGTTGGTTCAGAAACCCCGTCTAATCATTAACAAAGTCCGCATCCTTCTCATAGTAAAACTCCTCAACTGGTGATGGTGAAGGTCTAGTTAGATAATTTACCACATTCACTTTTTCTGCACTTTCGCTCACATGCTTTAATACCAAGAAAATTTATGTCCTCATTTGAGCCATATCTTTATGAATATCGTCAGTCATTTGAGTTAGTGATGTTTGGACAGCAAATGTTCTTCTACATGTATTTGACATCCTAATGCCCCATGATTTATTATTCTTGGAGATCCTCTCAAGTTTTTCTGCAATCTTCTCAAAAGTTCACTCACCATAAGATCCTTCGACAATAGTATCTAACACAGCCTTTCCATTGTCATCCCCTCCTCTCTAGAAGTACTCCTTCAGTGACTGATAATCTATGCGGTGATTCAGAACACTCCTCATGAATCCAGTGAACCTATCCCATAAAATCTACTCTCCAGGTAGTGCCATGAAGTTAGTTAGTCTATCGTTGAAATTCAACTTCTTGGACACCGGGAAATACCTCGCCATGAACGCCTTATGCAGTTGGTCCCATGTATATATCGAATTGTATGGCAACTCAGAAAACCACACAGCAACATCACTAGTCAACGTAAGTGGGAATAGTCTCAAACCTATAACATTCATATCCATGTCCGGTCGCCACACGTTACTCGATCAGACTATTATCAATTTAGCCATGTTAGCGTATGGATTTTCTGAAGGTAACCCAGTGAACAACCCTCATGCTCTAAGCATTTTCATAATACTGTTGGTCACGACAAATGTATGTCATGGAGGTAGTAGAGGGAGAATAATAGCCCCATTTGATCCAACCCTGTCATAGTCAACCCTGTAGTAATCATGAAACCTCGGTGCTGGATTATATTGCACCCTTTCTACATTTTCTATTAGATGACCACCCTAAACCTGAGCGGGTACACATACAACTCCCGAAGGTTGAAGACCAACTACGTCCACTTTACCCTCTCCGATGGGAGTATTGTACACCTTGAGATTTACGCCTCTTCTAACCATTCTTCTCAAAGTTCTCCTAAATTCTAGATCATTGGGCATCAGGGGATTTCCTTAACTCAGTGTCATTGTCATACACTACGGTTGAAACATGTATAAAAGAACAATAAAACGAAAATGTTAAATCAGGAAATACTTGACTAAAGTTCAATAATGAATTTAATTTAATCTAAAAGTGGTATTCCCCGACATTGGCACCTAAATTTGATACGCCTAAATTACATTTCCTGAAAGAAGTATAAGTAGTCGTTTCCAAATAAAGAACCCAAACTGTAGGTTAGGGTTGATCCCACGAAAAATATGGTTTACACTTAAACTTAGCTTACAATTATCTCAGTTTAGTGAATCTATTTCCTAGAAAAAGTAACAAATGGGGGGTTTTGTAAGTAAAATAATAGTTTGCTGGTTGGAATTAATAAGTGACAAGTAAACAAGATTCACAATTTAAGATATCAAATTAAGATGGAAACTAGGGTATATGTGTTCCCCAGAAGCTCTTAACGCAGTATTCCTAATAATAGTAATTATATTGTAGTGTTTAACATGCAAGGCGGATAAGTTAGGTATCCCTAAGTGATTGGTAATCCAAGTAGCAACTTTATCCTCACAACTTGGTAAGTCTACGAGTGTGTGGTTTATTAACCCTTACCTTTACCCTGGATTAGTCTTCGTCTCAATTGAGTTGGGTATTCACCCTGACATCAACTGATCAAAATCAGACTATTAGATAACAACAAATCCTTAACAATATGTTTTGTTTAATCTTTTTCTCATTCATTATCCCCTTGGTAAGGCAAGTAGGAACGAGCCTATTTCTAACTTTGTGAACCGTGAGAATGACTTTTAAATGAAAAGATTAACAATACATGCATAAACACTTATTCATGAATTACTTAGTTATTTGTCATACGTTGTTAATTGTTGATGGTTCCCACAACCCTAGTTGTGGATTTAACTACTCATTCTTTTGAAAAAAGAAATCATTAAATTACATTTAGAATAGATGAAAATCGAAATCTTTCATTGAAATTCAAAGTGCAAATGGCATAAAATCAATTTCTGAAATTAAATTGCTAAGAGTTTGCAAATTTATTCGAAAGGTCAAACACAAAAGTCTCCAATAGGGTCTAACTCCCTAAATTGAACATAAAAACTAATATTTATATACTTTAAATCCTAAACCAACTAGGAAAAAAATAAGGAAAACTGGGTCAAACGTGATTTTCGATCGACGACACGACTTACAGACAGTGGATCAGCCTATGGTCAGTGGTTAACCTCTGTGGTTCAGCACTTAAAAATTATTACAGGACCCTCAAACGACGATCCAACCTACGGTCCATGAATTAGTCTACAGTCCGTCCTGTCCTTCCGTGGTTCAAGTACTGGAAATAAACTTTTTGATCAGAAATGACGGTCGTGTAGGAAGGTCTGTCATTCACTCTACGAGGTGTCATTTGCCTCTGTGGTTCCACACTTGGTCAGATTTACTTGAACTCACACCCACCATCCATCACCTACGGCCCGTCAATGGAACTACAATCTCTGGTTTGGCTTTGTTGATTTCTACTGCTGCCATTTCAGTTTTTTTCTCTCTCAACCGCAGCCGAACAAATTTCCTAAGATGATTACATAAAACCATTATATCTAATAAGAAAACAGAACAAGACACAAACAAACTCTAAGTGAAATGCATCAAATATACCGTAAACTCATGGTATAACATAGTCTAGGACCGGTAGGATATATGTTATGAATATCAAGTGTTGGGTTTGGAGTAGGAAGGAAATTTTTTTACAGGTCTAACGTAGGAAGGAAAAAGTTTTACTTAAGACCTCAGGAACATCTTCTCTTTTTTGTTGGTCGCCTTATTATTTTGGATTTGTGGTGTATTGGTTCATCTAAAATAGGTTTGTTGCGTTCAGTTTGGGTGCATCTTGTTGGAAGGTAGTCACTACCAAAAGGAATGAGTTGGAGTTTGTATTTTATGTTTTGGACTGATGAAGTCAATTTATGAATTTCCTATCAACTTGAGTTTTGAGTGTGCGTCGCTCGACCTTAGAGGCTATTGGTAAGGTAAGGAAAAGAATATGGGACGAGTACCTTTTAGTAGTGGATGTTGTAATGACCTTTATGGTCATTTTTCCGAATTTTAAGGATTAATAGTTTTGTTGTAGTGGCCCTAAGTAATTTATGGCTAGTTTGGACTGATAGTTCAGTCGTCGGGTCGTTCGTTTGAGTTTGGAACAAGTTTTTATGTGTTGTTCCCTTTACAACTTGAATAATTTATTTTGCTAAAAAATTCAAGAAGATTACCTCGGAATGTAGTTATGACAATTTAATTCGCTATGGAAGGGCCATTCAAGGCTAGGGCATGCTTGGTTAGAGCCCAGGGATTTTGTTGCAAGTTTGGGACATTAGGGTTTTAACTTTGAAGCTTCAATCAAGGTTTGACTTTCGTCAATATTCTTGGTAAACATTGTTGGATAGAAATTATATCAGTATGGTGTGACACCTCACTATTTGAAAGAGCTAAAATTTGAAAGAACTGTTTGTTGGAAAGAATGAAAATTTGAAATATGGCAAAGTTATGTTAAATATGAGTTTTGGGTCAACTTAAAACGACCACAACTTTCCGTACAGGAGGAGTTAGGTGGAAAATAAGGTATCAAATGAAAGTTCTTGGAATCCTCTTTCCGACGCCACTGAGTTTTACTAATTTTTTAGCGTGTTTGAGGGAGATATACCCGTTTGAAGTTGGGCTATATGTTTAAGGAAAGTTACCCGGATTTAAGAGGGGTATTTTGGTCTTTAACTTTCCCAATTAAGTTATTTCGTTTTTAGTAATTAATTAGGGGTCTAAAATGAATTGGTTCAGTTTACACACACAAATTTCACGCTAGGATTTTTAGATAAAGAACTCAAGAGGAGAAAGGACAAAAGGGGAAGAGTTCGCCAAGTTCTTGAAGGTTTCGTTGCAGATTTTGCCAAGGGTTGATCCCTAAGAGGTATGTGAGTTGGGCACTGCTGCAATAGTTCCTTAAATCTTGGCCTTAACTAATGGATAGTCTCACCCTCCCATTCCTTGAAAGTTAGGATGTTATCCTTGAGAATCATCAATCTCAAAGGAGGGTGATCCATTGGGTCACCGTTGCCACACGATATGCTCATTTCCTCTGTTCAACAACCAACACAAAAACTAAAACTAGAAGTAAGTAGATTCAATGATGACTAAAAAGAACAAAATTCAACTTCACCAAAAGAATCTCAATCAACACCACTCCGCAGTAGCGGTGCCATCTTGATTAACATTTCAAGGAGACATCTTCCAATTCTAAGTGTCAACGATCGCTAGTCAGTATAAAGCCCAACTAAATGTGTTGGGGTCGAATCCCACAAAGAGCGGTACGTGATTGAGAATTTATTAGGAAGTATGAATATGCTCAAATTAGCTATAGGAATAGACATTATCAAATAAAAACATAATTCAAATCAGGGGGTGACACGAATATCAAATAAGGGGTTTTTAGTTTTAATTATCAACTACAGATAGCGGAAATTAATAAGAATTAATTAGGGGATAAATTTTCTCTCGAACAATTTACCTTGAATCAAGTTTATTTATCTCGAACATCAACAAGCAAGCAAAATAAGACCAACCCACACCTTAGTCCATTCACTCTCTTGAGTTGAACGTGCGGGATTGAGTTTTGGATTCACTCTCTCGAGCTGAACCCATGTCAATGTAACAACCCTCTAAATGAAGTAGGATAAAGTAGAGCCTCACATGAGTTTTATTCATCATTAACTTGTCAAAATAATGAAGAACAACTTTTTAAGTCAGTTTTAAATAGTTTGGAAATCAAACGTCAAGGGACGACCAAGACGTTCGGAAACTAGTCATTTATGTGTTGGTGTCTTCTAGCATGTTGTTCATGTTTTTATGTGTTGTTTGGAGTGTAAAATCAGTGGAGGTAACCCTAGTGTCTTAATAAATGTTTTTAGGGTCAAAATGTTTAGATACGAATACCCGGGGGCCACCCTAAGGGTCCCCGAAAAGGACCCCAACCTTGGCCAAGCAAGCTACTAAGGCAGCTTGAAGTTGTGCTTGGAGGGAGCATGTCCACGTCGCCGAATAGCTCCACCAAGGGCCAAATCTTTTCTCCGCGTTGCGGACATGTCGTCGAGTCTACTGTATCGAATTTAATTTCCAGAAAACTTGTGGGAACACCTCCGCATCGCGAACTTGTTTCCTGACGAAATCTGTAAAAATAAAACTCAAGTTTGACTTATTTAAAAAGGTCCAACTAAGTGAGGGGTACTTTGGGTAATTATTATAAACGGTTATTCTACCTATTTTAGGATATTTTAAGTAGTTTAAAACCCCAAATCCTAAAATTGGACCCCATTCTTCAAATTGCCCCTTCTCTCTCAAAATGGATTCTCTCAAAATACTCCAGTGAAGACCTTGATGAAGCTCAAGCTAGAAGACGGGTTTTCAACTGATTTCTTATTCAATTTCATGGGTCTTCAATAATTAAGGTATGGTGACTCTTGATTCTAGAATAACCTCTCATTCAAGGAGTTCTATCAAAGATTTTCAAAATTGATTCAAAGACCAAAATTCCCAATTTTTAATCTAAAATGGGTTCCTTGTCAAAGATTTTCTAATTCATTCTATTGATGAATTAATGTGAAATTAATGTTTTTAAGACAATTTTCAAAGGAATTCTTGAAGAACCCATGATCTCCAAATTCTCAAAAATTGGCCTATGATGTGGGTCTTTGTGAATATGATCTCTATTGGGGAAATTATGTTTAGATTAGATTTTATTGATGTTTCTTATGATTATCTATACTTATTCATGTTGAATGGTTTGTATATTGATGAGTTGAGGATTATGGCCTTATGGGCAAAGTTATGGGTTGATCCCTTTGTTTATGGAATTGTACTTAGACTATGCTTATGATATTGAATTACATTGTTTATTCCTATTGCTACCTATGTCAATTGATTATGAATTGTTGAGGATTGATCCATGGTGATCATGGCTTGGAGAATTGGTAAGTTGCCTAACTTCTAGTCTATATTATGAGAATTGATGTAGTGTGGTTTGATCCACTTATGGTGGAGGTGTTCACTTCTTGTCTATCTATGCATGTTGAGATCATGGCCTTGAAGTCAATAGATGTGAAGTGAATTGATGATTATGATGCATGTGTTTATGAAGTTATGTTATGAAGGTTATGTATAAAATCCTCAATGCTAGCATGATGTTTAAAGTGTGTTGATGATGAGGAGTATAATGTGAATGATAATGTTAGGGGTAAGGTGTGGTCTACATGATTGATTATGTTAGGTACTATTGTGGAATGACCCCTACCTATATGACCCCTATATGAATGTTTGATCATATACATGTTAGGAGTAACTATTGAATGTTGAATGTGTCCTTATCTCCTAAGATGAAGTGTGGGTGTGTGGTCTAGTATCCCTAAAGGCTTTATATGTGAATTGCTCATGATTTGGGGACATTGTGAATGTGTAGTGATCCCTTGAAGGGAAGTGCACTCAATATCAATGTTGTTGCTATTATGTCACTATGAGGACCAATATGCGCACACACACACACTCTACATGTATAGCTATGAATA
>JAJOOR010018188.1:0-23816 GCA_036250505.1 Solanum acaule | reverse complement strand
GTCCCGATTTCCCCCTTGATTATGCTTATCGCTTATGGTCATTTTAATTGCTTCCGCGACCAAGGATGTGTAATGATATGCTATGAGGCTTGTTTGGGTTCCTTCGGGTTCCCCATTCGCCGGTCACGTCTAGGCCCTAGGCTTGGGTCGTGACAATTCTCAAGCCCACTCCCTTGGGACTCGACCCCAACCCTTGGTTGTACGATCATAGACACTTGCATTGGAAGTTGTGTCTTGATTATGCCAATATCAAAAATGGCGCCGCTGCCGGGGAGTGGTGTCACTTGAGAATTCTTAGTTTAGTAAAATTTTTGTTCTTCTTAGTTGTAGTTCACTTACTTAATTTTCAGTTTTGTTTTTATTGTTTGTGTTGAAAACAGAAAGCATGAGTGTTAATGGCAGCAACGACAGCCGGGTGGGCCACCAAGACGACATCGGAAATCTCAATGATGTCTAAGAGCCCAACATTAATGACCCCCATCTCATGAGAGGCATTGGGGCCATCCGTTTACCTCCTCTAGCCGAGGGAAATGTAGTTTTCCACATAACGAGCACTATGTTGCACTCTTGCAACTAAAGGGACTTTTCAGTGGATTGGCTAATGAGGATCCTCACGAACATCTTCAAAACTTCGTAGATGTGTGCGAACCATTTTATTTCAAAACATCTCCAGGAGTCAGTTCGGTTAAGGCTATTCCCTTTCTCGTTGATGGGAGAGGTGTGCAAGTGGCTGACGGAGCTGCCTCGCGAATCCATCACTTCTTGGGAGGAATTGGTAACCGCATTTAATGTGCAATTTTTCCCTCCTTCGAAGATGATGACTATTCGGGATAGTATCCAAAGCTTTAAGCATTTGGAGGGCGAGCCAATCCATGAGACTTGGCTGCGATTTAAAAAGTTGGTGCTTCAATGCCTGACTCATGGTCTGCCCGACAATGTCTTGTTACAGTTCTTTTACCGAAGCCTGGATTCGGTAAACAAAGGTGTCGCTGATCAACTTTCACCTGGAGGCCTGATGCAGCAACCGTATGCAGTAGCAGCCCAACTCTTAGATGGCATGACGACCATCAATAGGGCATGGTACACTCGTGAAGACCAAGTCTCCCCTCTCACATTCAAGCTATCCAAGGAGCAGATGAAAAAAGATAATGAGAGAGACTAAAACATGGCCAAAATCATGACACAACTTGACATTTTATCTAAAAATATCATGGGGGTTGGTTCTCGTGGTGTCAACGATGTGGGGGTCGGGTGTGCAAATCCTGAGGAGGCGAAATTTGAAGCCTTGTATAATGAGGAAGTGAACTTTCTAGCCAACCAAGGCGGTGGTTATCGTTCAAACTATCCAAGGTAGGGTGGTAACCAAGGTTGGGCTAGAGATGAAGGATGGAAGGATCGTGAATGGAGAGATCAAAATCCTAAATGGAAGGATGGGGAGAAGGACAGGTATGTGCCTCCCCACGAGCGCCAAAAGCCAAAGGATTAGAAGGGCGGTAGGTCTGAGGATATGCTATCTCATATCCTCAATAAAGTTGAAGGGTCAAACAAGATCTTGAAAGAGATGAACGAGGATGTGTCGACCCTTAGCCAAACTGTTACCTCACATTTAGTATCAATCAAGTAGATGGGGACCCAAATGGGTCAGATGTTGTATCACCTAAATCCGAGATAGAAAAGAGGTTTGCCTAGTGACACTATGGTCAACCCCAAAAATAAGGTTTGAAGGTTGACTTGTATCGTGCCACGACATTAACTAAGGTGCTATTTGGGAGGCAACCCAAAACCATTTATTGCTTTATTTTGCTTTGATAAAATAATGGTGTGTTCATTGTGCAGATGGAAGTGTGGAGAGTGAATGAAAGTGTGAATTGGCGAGTTATAGGTCCATTCAGCGAATTGCCAAAGGGTTCGACGACCCCGAACCAGACCGCTGTTAGACTCAAGACCAATTTACATTGGAGTCTGTAAAACTCGACGACCTCAGGAAATTATTGGCGAATCGGCGATCATGTCGGCGATCTCGACGGAGACCGCCATTTGGACTCCCACAATACATGGAGGTTCTGTAAAATTCGGCGAGGCAAATGACTACTTGGCATTACGCCGAATAGTTCGGCGATCGGGACTAATGTCACCAAATGGGCAAAAAACTGGACGGTTTTTCAAGCCAAAGGTTTAAAAGTTTCAAACTCATTCCCCCTTTTCACTCACTTTTTCATCTTCCCAAACTCACACCTGCAGTCTTGTTTTACATTTCTTGCATTTTTGGAGTATTTTTAGTATCGAATTGTGCTACGAGTTGGATTACATTGATTCCTAGCATCTCAACATCCATTTGATCGGCATAAAAGGTTGGTACTTCAAACCCCACATTCATTTTGTTGAAATTGTACTCATTTGCAATCTGTTAATTGCATTTGAGGACAAATACTTTTTTATTGTGGTGGGGTGAGGCCCACCTTGTGTGCGACTATTATTGTTTGATGTTTTGTTGATACATTTGGGTCGTTATGCGTGCAATGTCATTATATATTGTTTTTGTGGATGTTTGAGCTTATGGCTCTTTTTGTTTCAATTGAAAATGATTTTGACCCTTCCAAAAAAATTTCACAAAATTTTCGCCACCTCTTGTGTGCACTTGAATGTGGCTGTTCCTTGGTAAATTTTAGTCTCGGTTTTGATCAATATCGATGACTCAAATAGTGCTCATAATTGAACGAACATGAATGTACGGCTACAATAAGGCCAAATGAAGTTGCATAGACAATATGTGAACTCTTTGTATCTCGTTATGACTAGCCTAGTATCCAATTGAGTCTCTTATGATGATCATTGTACACTAGCGAAAGTGTGGAATCTTGTTTGACTTATAGTGTCAATGCCTAGTGTGATGAGCTTACTTGTGAACAATGCATGATGGATCCTAGAATTTGCCCCGTTGGTCCGGTCAACTAAGTGATGTTATCTCTTGATATGATCTTAGGCAACTTCTAAGAGTGTGAGCCAATTTGACATATACCTCTTTTGTGACCTAACTTGTGAGTGTGTAAACCTCTTTTGAACACCCCTTGAGCTTTCCATTTCTTTGGAAGAAACTTGATGAAAACAATGACCTTTCTTTATCCATCACCCATAATCCTCTTGAGTTGTGGTTGATTGAATAGCCAACTTAGGCCAAAAGCCTAAGTTGGGGGTGTGGTGAAAAGAAAAGGAAAAGTCAAGAAGTGCAAGGAAAGTCTCCTTTAACCCATGGTGTTGAGAAAAATGGAACCCCTCCATATATAAAAAAAAAAAAAAAGGAAAAGAAAAAGAATGAAAAACTTGTGGAATAAAGTATAAAAGAAATGGGATTTCCAAATAATCCATGGAAAGTGAATAATAGGATAAATTATGAGCACTAAAGAGAATGATGAAGGAGAAGGAAAGGAAGTGTTGTGAGCACCACATTTCATGAGGATGAAAGTCACTGAGCCTAAATGACCATAACTTTGCACTCAGCCCCATTACAAGCCTTGAAAAGACCTTTTAGATCTTGAGTGAGCTAAAATAAATGTTGATCGGAAAATACAGGCAAACCTATGGGTGAAAGTATGCATCGTGTTCATCTTTGTGAGTGTGAGCATCGCATTTGATTTCGAAGCTTTAAATTGTAAACCATTGTGTGTGAATATGGAATCATTCCTTGTGTGAGGGCATTTGAACACTTTGGTTGAGCTTGAACTTGCATTTGAAGCAAGTATTGTGAGCATGAGATTCTTTGATATTGGTGAGTCACAACTTGAATTTTTGAGTGCACATTTGATCTTTGCATAAGTAAATTAAGTCTTGTTGTGTGCATTCATGATTGAGTCTTGTGTAGCACTGTTTGAGACATCCCTGTTTGAACGGCTGAACTTGAGTTTTACTTGAGGACAAGCAAAAGATTAAGTTGGGGGTGTTGATGAGTCTTCAAATTGGACTCATTTAGGGCTATATTTTGATAGAATTAGTGTCATCAAATGCACATTTTATCTCAATATCTGATGAAAACCCTTTAGTTTCAGGTATTTGGAGTTTGATGGAAAACATGGACACTTCCTTAGCAAAAAGGAACAAAGGCAGCTGAAAGAATGACGAAATGAAGATCTGAGAATCGTCGAACCCATTCGGCGAGTCGCCAAAAGGTCTTATCCTCGCCTTTTGTTCCAATGTGCTGAGCCCTAAAGGAAAGGATCAAATCGGTGGTGAAAAAGAGCAGTCGGCGTATCGCCGAGCAGTTTCGCGAAGAAGTACTATGTCGCATAATGATCCAAAGAACGACGATGTTGAAGGGTAGAGCAAGACGACAATGAAAAATACCAAAGGGCGGATCGCCGAGTTGATCGGCGAACTCGACTAACTGCACCAAGTGATCCGCTGCAGCACAAATTTTTGAAAACTATAAATACTCGTTGAGAGTTGTGGCTTATTATCAGATTTTTAATATATAAGTTTTAACATAGATATTTGAGTTCTAAGTTTGGAGAGGGTTTTGAAAAACTTGAAGATTCAAAGGGTTTCAACTCCAACAATTTGGGTTTGGGTCTCTTGGATTCTTCACTCTTGGCTTGTTTTGAGACTAAAATCTTCATACCCATTTGAATGTAAACTTATTTTGGTATAAATTTCTCTCTTTTACATGTCTAGCTAAAACCCTAATTCTTGGGGTATGATTATATGAATATGGGTTAGATTAATTGTTGGATCTTGCTTGCTGATAGTTTATTTGTTGTTTAGATGTGATTTCGTTTAGTAGTTGTGTTGGAACTTAATGAAATTGTAGTTGCAAATACGATTTCACCTTTGTGTTTTCGGCTTGCTCGAGAGAGAGGTCGTAAAACTAAGACTACTAAATTGATGGCCGGTGGGAGTGGGTCAACATGAGGTTTAGCTCGAGAGAGTGAACCCTAACCCTTCTCCCATACACTCAGCTCGAGAGAGTGAGTGGGCTAAGGTGGAGGTTGTTCTTCATGCGACAAGTGGGTGTCCGAGAGGAACCCATTTGATTCGGGGTAAGTTGTTCAAGAGAAAGCTTACCCCTATTATAGTCTAGCCTAGTTACAAATATTCAATAGATTTACTATCAAAAGCATGTACCCAATAGTCTAGTCTAACCCGTATTCCTATCACATCCCAAGAATCCCCTCTCCTTGATTAGTATTCTTTGCATTTTTGTTGTTTTTGCTTACTTGTCACAAACCCCATTAATAATTGACGCTTGCATCACCCCTTAGATTTAACATGTTTATATTCGATAATGTTTTTAGCTATGACTAATTAGAACTTAATTTTATTTTTTAATTAATTCTCAAGCACACTCCCTTGGGACTCGACCCCAACCCTTAGTTGGGTTACTTTACTATTGTATGATCATAGACACTTGCATTGAAAGTTGTGTCTTGATTACGCAAACATCAACATGCGACTGCATTAAATTCACATCCTTGATCAAGCATGTTATTCAAAAGCCTTAAAGCAACCTGAGGTCGGTTTGTCCTACAAAATGACTTTATCCTAATAGTAAAGGTATATACATCATGAGAACTACCAGTTTCCAGAATTTTTATATAAACTTTATGGACTTGTTTAAAATAACCATGTTCGACCAATATATTCATGAATGTGTTAAACGAATGAACAGACGACTCACAATTGAAAAAATCCATCTTCTCAAACACATCAACCGCCTATTGAACTTTCCCCTTCTTTCCATAACCTCTAATAGCAATAATGTACATCCCTTCTAACAACCTATTATCAATATTCTTCCTGGCTTCTTCAATGACACCTTCCATCGCCTTGAACTCTCCATAATAACTAAGCTTTTCAACAATACATTTGTATGTAAACAAATTGTGGCTAAACCCATGTTCCTTTTTCACTGAATTGAATATTTCTAGTGCCCTTAATGGGTTCTTTTGACATTTTAATACAATGGCAACATGTTTAGGAATCACAACAGCATTCATTTGCTTGATACCAAATCAGTACAAGTCAATTATATACATGCTACTCAATTTAGATCTCTGAGTAACTCAATCAATACTCCCATGAAAACCCAGTAAACCAATTCAACTCTTTTATACCTTCTTTTCACTAGCATGAAACCCTACAGGCAGGGAAAGGACAAATAAGAAAATATGTAAATGGTAGAATAGTATTAGCTGAGTCGTTGACTGGGTTTGGTTCGGTGACAAGAGAGAAAGAGGCGGCCGGCCGGCGAACTAGAGTTTTTAGTCAAACATATCTCACCATCATATGAAAAACCAAGTCTATGCCCTATAAAAATAAAGATTCGGGAACATATTTGAGCCACAAAGAGATAAAATTAATCAAAATAAGTCACTATTTTAGTAAGTAATTAAAATAGGCTTAGTATAGATTTTTTTTTTCTGTTTTGTCTAATATTCCAAACAGTTTCCGTTAGTTTGATAACGTCTATATTTTAATATAAAACATAACTGATTTTCCACTTTAAAAAGTGTAAGTTTTTCTTACATTTTGTAAAGTGTAAGCTTTTCTTACACTTTTTAATGTGAAAAATTTTTTGTTTTACAAAAAGGAATATTTTTCTCGTTTTACATTAAATTGTGTCTCTTTATGCAGCTTTTTTAGTGTTTGTCTTACAGTTCTATTGATTTGACATATCATAAAAATGGAAAAAAATATTATATCATGTATTTTTATTTTTTTAATTTGAAAACTCCTCGAGGCTCTATTTAAGGACATTCAAACATAACACCTTCAACATCTTTAATCTTCTATTTTTCTTTATTTCAATCACAAAAAAAATGTCTTCTGAACCAAAAGTTAGAGTTTTAATTTATTAGGATGACAAAATTATACATGACGGAAGTATCGTTTATCATAATTGTCCTCACAAACAGTCACGCCCCAAACTAGAGAAGGCGTGATTAGCACTCGACACCATAAGCAATCAAGTTAGCCACATAAACATACCAACTGACTCAACTGAGGGCTTAGAAGGTCGGGCAGCATAACATCTAAAATACTATGACTGGACCCATAAGGTCATGACCTGAATATCAGTAAGTCATATAGATGAAGGTAGACAAGCCAAAGATAATAAGGTACTAGCTATCCGACAAGGCTACAATGAAGATATACACATATACATGCATATCTATACATGCCAAGCCTATGTGGCTGGAAATTGGAAGCTGCAGAAAGAAACCCAGAATACTGAGTCCATAATAGCCTTTATGAGTGACATAAGCACTGGTCAGGATAAGGCCCCGATTATACCGAAACTGTACAATAAAAGTAACATCCTATGAAAGCTCCAGGAAGAAGTGGAGCTTACCAACTCACAGCTGAACCTCGAATCCTAGCAGAGGGGTCAATCAGAATCCCTACCTGGACCAGCACGCACGAAACAAGAATGCGTCCCAGGCAACGGGACGTCAGTACGAATAAAAATGTATTGGCATGTAAGGCAGAAAATAGAATAATAAATAGTTACTTTAAAAAGGGGAATAAAGATACCACCTAAAACAGAAACTCTGGTAGCCGCCATGGCTGACATCAAACCTTATATAAATTAAATATGCATGGTATGCTCGCATAATCGTATGTCGTGAATATATATATATATATATATATATATATATATATATGTATGTATGTATGTATATGTATGTATATAGATGCAAATGCATGTCATACCCAACCAAGTGCTAGCAATGGCGGTGCCTTCTGGTAGCGAACCGGGATCATATTCACCAACTTGTGGTCATCTGTGTCTCATACGTATAAATATAGGCAATAGGCCCCATACCTTCCGATTATAGCTCGGAAGTAGAATGCATAGCATGTAACGTCATGGATCCGTAATGCATTTGTTACCTGAATCATGTTGCCAATCTTGGCTCATTGGTACTCTTGTTCTCATAATCTCGTAATCACTTTCGTATCACATGTAAATATCTCGTGAAACTTACATACTTGTAGATTTAACTGGAACACTTAACTTGGATTTAGAAAGGTAACTTAAACTTGAGGATGTTCATAAAGAGCTTAAAGTTCTTCACTTAGTATCTCTATATGTTTCCTTAGTGGTTTGTAAAAGAAAGTATTTCAGAAAAACCCGTACTTTAGTAGTTTAAACCTACGATTTATATTTAAGAGTTTTGGAGATCGACGTTTTATTTTAAAGTTTTCAAAAATATAAATTAGCGAGGAAGGAGGAGTGATTTCAAATTCATATTGTTCATCTCTAATCTCTTTAAGGTACTACACCTAAAGAAGAATAAGAATATGTACACATGGACCTATAGTCAAGAGAATCAACAAAATGACATAAAGACACCAAATACCCTATCTAACCGAACGAGTGGAATAGCAACATAATGGAGTCACAAAAATACACCAGCTGCAATATCAACGCCTTTCATCAAAGGTCTTTCTAGTTATAGAGTAGTAAAACAATATTTGACGAGTTAGGATTCCAAAATTTGTGCTCAAAGGAAGTACAGTGCTTAGCCTTAACATACCTCGATTTGGGTCTTGTTGTATCAATATGGATTGTACCCCCTTCCTTACAGTATGTAGTCTACATAAAATCATGTAACACAACCATTACAGGCAGAATATTAACACGTCAGGGTCAAAGTAGAAATTTAGAGCTCACTAGCAGAGTGATTAGCTTGCCAGACCATTTTTAAATGTATGCTTCATTGCCTTCTCTTCTCCAAATTACAACCTCAAATTAATGACATAACATACATTTTTGCAGCAGCTATTAACAAGTGGAGGCCTACGCAATTGTCAACAACAACCAAATAGAGTATGCCTGCACAACAATTAAAACTCGGCGTATGGCCACACCCCTCTTTTCCAACCCAAAATAACCATAACCAAATCCTAACCACGAGTCTTCAAACCATTAAATCCATAAAAAAAATATGTATAATACAGTCCTATAATTGTTCAATATAACCATAATAACTTGAACTCGCCGCTTCCAATCATCACCCTATACGTTCGTCCAATAATTACATTTGGAGTCATGTCTTTCTCTTCATATGCAATAATAGCTTAAAAGGAAAAAACCTAAACTTAAACTTGATGGAGCTTGCAGTACATTAGCATGTCTTGTCAATATCAAACAGTAACAATTTGAAAATTACAATGCAATAATAGAACCAACGTTACACTAATTTATGTTACAATTAAATATCCATCTATACTTCTTCTTCTCTTCCAGACTCATATCAACAAGAACCACACACATACAAAGCATTTCCAAAAAAATTCCAGCAACAACAATATCAGAAAATACTTCAAAACAGCCCAACATCACGTAACTATCCAAATACGATTTTTCCAGTCGTCTATTCGTGTTCTTGCTTATATAGCAAAGCTATAACTTGGACTCACTCAATAAAATAAAGGGTGAGAATTATTACCTCCAAACAGCAGCAACACCACATAAAAAAATGAGACTCCTTCACCATGAAGAATCCTTTAAATTACAACCAACGAGGAGGAAAGAAATAACACAATCTCTGTGAACGTTTCGAGGGTGAAATCACATTGAAATCTTGTAAATCTTTGCTTGGATGATAGGTGAACCTTTAGAGAGGATTTATGACTGTTTTGTTCTTATTTTGGTCGAAAATAATGAGACAAAACGAAGGGAAATCTGATCTTATAAAGCTAAACCAACATATGGGCTAGGGGCCACCTTCACGTGCCTGCTTGTGCAGTCTCACTAAAATCTGAATATATCTCAATTCTGAAGTCGTATGGACAAATGATTTAGTGCGTTAGAAAGTAGACTCGTAGACCTTCGATTTCATATATTGGGGATCTTCTAAAGCTTTATAGATTGGGAGAAAAGCTCCGAGACATTTAACCCAATTTTCAGAAAATTTATCAAAGAAACTTTCTCTTAACTTTTACCAATTTTTTATTTCTCAACTTGCTTGATTTCAAAACTTAACTTACGATCATTGGGCGACTATATCACATTATAAAACATCCTTATTAGCATATAAGACACTCTTTGTCTTATCCCCAAAGGTACCAGTTAACTTAAGCGTTCTGAACGGGCGAGGTGTTAGAATATATATTCTTTACCTCGCACTTGTTTAAGGGCATCCTTGACCCATAACGTTAGTCTAATTCTTTGATTTTTTTTTACCTCCCCTTTGCAACCTTATTCTCCTGAAATGATACACCAAATCATATAAGCCTCATACACTCATTCAATGATACACATATTATGCAAAAGAACCACGGGGTCTCACACAAACACAAAGTTAAATATTCAATTAATGTCTGATATCATAAATTTCTTTCATCAATTTATAAAAGAATGGGTATAAATAGTGTTGGTTATAATTTAATTATAGTCGGAAAATACCCTACTTCATTTTTATCACAAGGACAAGTAAGTTTTGGAGAGTGGATTATCTATAATAACGAATCGTTGACAGACTTTTTGAGGGTTCCAAATGACTACATAGATCAAATCAAGTTAACAACACATGAAATCTATGTTATGAAGGAGCCTAAGACTAGTCAACAACGTTCTCCTTTATCGGTCGATGTCCATCCCCGATTAGAAAATCATAATAGTCTTGATGGATTTCTTATAACTCAATCTAGTGATTTTCCTAACATGACTCATTACCAAAATATTCTTACCGGTCGATATGATTTTGATTTGGACGAAACTATCAATGAAAGTGACTGTTAATGCTTAATAATTAAGCTTTGAGTGTTATTTGTTGATTTTGTCTATTATTTATTAATTTATAAGATTTATTATTATTATTATTATATATTTTGTAGTGGTTTACTTCTGCAAGAGAGGAATATTGTTCCAAGTTATGGACTAAATAATAATTTTGGCTAGTCCTCACACTTTAACGGAAAATGTTGGGACATCCTCAAATTTTCATGTCTGACCTACTTTTGATGCAGATGACTATTATCGGTATGTCCAACACTTGATTTTTTATTTAAGTAAGTTTATTGTATGAGGCAAATATTTATACTTTTTACACATATAGAGAAAATATCACACAAGATGAGCCAATTGATCTGTGAATATTGATGATCGTGACCTTTCAAATTATGGCTCACCTTAAGCTAGTGATAGTGATGATTTGTCTAATGCTGAGGTATCAGGAGATAATATTTCATTTGAGGCATCATCTAGTGATGATGATTTTTTGACGCCCAATCGGTCGCCAAGATAAATGTCCATGAATCTGTTTAATGGTGAAGAATTTTTTTCCACTACCGACTCAACAGTTAGTAATCACATCACCCACAATACGTATGGCTGAGTTTTGTTCTCATGAAATTCCTTATCTTGATCATCTCCTAGATGGTCCAGATATCTTTGGCGATACACATGATGAATATACATCAAAATGTTGAACCATTTCATGAATGGTGCTATTTATATTTAAAAAGGTATGTTATTCAATTCAAAGAAGCAGTTGCAAAGAGCAGTTAAGCTTCTACATTTAAAGATAGCGAGGGAGTACTCTGTTATTAAATCAACAAAGAAATCATGGCGACTTGTTTGCAAGCGTGCAGAACAAGAATGTCGATTTAGACTGGCTTCTTTTAATGATAAACATACTAACATGTGAAAAGTTGAAAAATACATTAAAGAACATACATGTGATATGGGTACGTGCCGCGAAGGACATTTCAACTTGGATGTTAAGATGATTACTTCTGTCCTCCATACCGATATAGAAAAATACCAAGGTACTAGTTTATCCTTAGATCATTTTCCTTTAATAAGAAAATATTCGTTTTTTTATTTGATAATTAATATTATTTTTAACTTAGATCATTTTCCTTTAATAAGAAAATATTCGTTTTTTTATTTGATAATTAATATTATTTTTACTTTTCAGGTTTCCCATCAAAGACTGTCATTGTTCTTAAAGCATATGACATTTCAATAAGCAGAAGAAAAGTCTATCTTGATCGCAAGCATGCTTTTGAAAAAATCTATGGTACTTGGGATGGTTCTTTTGCCACGTTGTCAAGGTCCATGGAAGTTTTGAAACACTTCAATCTTGGAACAATAGTTGAGTGAAAAATAGAGCGGTGTGTCGATGACGTTGAAGATGTATTCAACTATGTGTTTTGGACTTTTAAATCATGGATTGATGGGTTTGTATTTTGTCGTCCTGTTATATTGATAGACGGAACATATGTCTATGAATAATATGATATATAGTTGTTGATTGCGATTGCAACGGACGGTAGCGGCTCAATATTACCTTTGACATTTATAGTAGTTGCGAATGAGAGCATGGAGACATGGATTTTATTTTTGGATCATTTGCACTTGCACGTTATCAAGGATCGTAGAGGTGTAGCATTGATATCAAATAGGCATCACGAAATATTTTTATCCGTGTATAATTCTCCAAATTGGCAGGCCCCATTTGAGTTCCATTGCTTTTGTTAAGATATTTGAAGGACAATTTTTTTTAAAAAAATGTCACTTTGTACAACCTTTTATGGGCAGCTGCAAATCACAATCAGGAGAATTTTTTTTGGAAAAAATGTAGATGATCAAGGAGTTCAACGCGGAAGCATATGTATGGTTAATGAAGAATGATCTTGACAAATGGACATAGCACAAGGATGGAGGTAGGAGATGGGGCATGCTGACAATAAATAGTTTTGAGTCATTCAATGGTCTACTTAAGTCAACTAGGGGCCTACCAGTTACTGCAATGGTAACACTCAGTTACAATCAGATTGTGAACTGATTTGTTACAAGATCAAAATCTACCAATCAGCTAGTACATCAAAAGCAACAATAGATGCCTAAACCATTCAAGATC
Organism: Solanum acaule; assembly: GCA_036250505.1. Classification (NCBI taxonomy): domain Eukaryota; kingdom Viridiplantae; phylum Streptophyta; class Magnoliopsida; order Solanales; family Solanaceae; genus Solanum; species Solanum acaule. The sequence continues at coordinate 10,950 of JAJOOR010018188.1, read as the reverse complement.
TTTGAGGATAATTGAAAAAAGTCACAGCGTCACACACTCATCAACTATCACCAACAAAGGGAAAACATATTTGAGGTGCACACACATATGCACCATGGTTGTGATGGTAATAAGCACATGTAAATGCATCGCAAGGAATATGTCAATGTAGTAAATGACAATCATACAACACTCTGCATTATTTTGTTCTGTTAATTACATAACAGAGTTGCTTAGTTTGCACTACTAATTGCTAAGGGATGTCACAGAGCGTACTAACGTTGACACATTCGTATATATTATTACTTGGATAACCCTAACTGCATAATGTCTACATGTGTTGCAAGTATCATATTTTACTAATTAAGTACTTGTTGCGCTGTCACATATTTTTTTTGAATTATTGTGGTGGTATGTTTCATATTTTGCATATCCCACTTAAATTGATTTGCAAAGACAATAGTTTCGTAATTAACTTTGTGTTTTCATTGTCTGTAGTATTTTAATTATGATGGAGAAGGGAGATCCTTCACAGAAGCTATATACAAGGATGCGGCTTTGGGAATTTTCAGATCAGTATGTTGTTGACCCTACAAATGGATCATATGGTTCGTGCTTTGAGATTAGTCGTGTGGATGGGTCAGTGGAACTAATAGGTTGCTTCTTTTCCTCTATATAATATTTTTCCAGACTTAATCTATTTATTAAGCTAATGTTATTTTGTTTCTAGTAATTGTTCTCTATGTTAGATGGGGTTCTAGAATGCAGTTCGGTTCGTGTTCTCAAAATTCAGAAAATATTTGGTGTTATTTTCAGCTTTTGGCTTGTAAGTATTTTTAGAAAGAACTAAAAGATCCAGATTTTGTTCTTATATTTCAATAGTAGGTCAGCTCTCTGACATACATCAACAAATCTTACATTATGAAAAAAATGTCTATTATATATGTCAAGAATGTACCCTTTGTTGCTCATTCTCTTGAAGATTTTGTTCCATAAAACAATCACATACATATACAAAGTATATACCAATGTACACACTAATATTTTTAGACTAAAACAACAAGATGTCGCTTTACCCCCGAAGCACCATTAGTTCCTTTCTTTCCACATCAACGCATGGAATGTTTCTACAAATTTTCGTTAGTTCCTTTTTCATCAATGTCTTATTTTTTTTGAGTTGTCATTTTTTCTTCCTAGATTATTAAACATCTGTAAGAGTGATTTCGAATCAAATCTCTAGGCAGAAACGTCAAAAGCAATTGATAACTGAATTTTTCTCACATGAAATGGGTCTGGAATCATTTATTGGTGAGGTATAAGATCTGATTGGCTACTCTACTCTCTCTCTCCATTTATTTCAGAGAATATATGGACCGAATAATCAAAAGATTTGAAGTTCCTACTATTTGTGAAAGCTCAAGACTCATAAGCATGGAAGACGACAGGTGAAATAACATCAATCTTTATTTTGGCCTCTAATTTGTCTGATAAAGAGGAATCCATCTTAAATTTATGATGAGGATTCGACGAAATGATAATAATCTTACATATCTATTGGTCCCTTCTTTGGCAAGCTACTTGACATTTTTCCTTTCGTGAAGATCCCATGGTATGTTCCTCTATGAATAAGCAATTTGGTCCTCTTGGACTAACTTTTTTACTTTTAGATCTCGATTTCATCATTTTGAAATGATTTGTGTTTGAGGTTTTCCTTCAGTCATCCTCAACCTTTAGGTACTCTACTAGACTCTTAAAGGACAAGGGGTGAACCACTACCTTAAACAATTCAAATTTGCCAATGAAAGCTTGGATATTATAGTTGTGGATGCAATTAAGATTATATGAGGTAAACGTTTCTTTCTTTTATCTGATTAAATTGGCCTTTTACGCACGTTATCAAGATGGTGTCACTTCAGTTTTCTGCTCACTTGATTGTCCCCTATCGTATTTGTAAGATAAATGTTGTATTTTTCTATATAATGTTTTACCTAATCCGCTTCTAATAAGTCTTTATTTTATGTGTGTTGGTTTTTATCTCTAGAAGTTCAGAAAATTTATTCTAAAAGCGCTTGGTTACACCAAATATGATGGCATGTCATCTAAATGATAGTTACTTTTAGCTTCTTTGCCTCGTATGTATCTTCTACCCTATCAGTGTGGTTATTACATAATACCTTTTACGGAACTTGAGAGGTTCAATAACAGAAGATCTGATAAATTGTCAAATTTTAGCTTGTGTTAGATTGGAAGTCTTTTAAATAATTTAGGATAAAAATAGGAGTTGTCCTCCTATGCCAATTATGGCAGTTGACAAGGTTCTTTATGCACTTTCACATGTCTTCTTGACGTTATTTGTCTTTTATATTTGCACTTGGCATAATACATATAGCCAAGAACACCTTCATGCTCAACTCTTAGAAGAATGTAGACATTTATAAACAAATTTTGCTGATCTTTACGACCAACTCCGCAAGAATGTTGGAAAGAAATGAAAACCTTATTAGTGTTTGAGAAGTATGTCAAAATAGGGAATCCATTTTTGTTGCTTTGAAAATTCACCACTTATGTTTATTTGTTTCAGGAGTGAAGGCTAAAAACCTTACCTAAACTATCATGTGTATGAGTTTCTTACATGAATATTCCATCAATTCACGTAGAGAAGTGAATTATTGATGGTTAACGTGTGTTTTGACAAATAGTTGGTGATAGTTCATAGTTTAGAAATGAAACTCAAATGTCGAATATTTTAGGTGTGTTTTTGACCATTGACTCTTTGTTTCTCATTTCTTGCACAATGATTTTTTGGTTATTCCCTGTTAGTGAAATAGATAATTTATATGAACTTGCAGAAATTTTATTGTGAATTATTAACACTTCCAAACTAATTTTGGCTCCTCCAGGAGGTGATGGATAGACACGAAAAATAAAAGTTAGTGTATTACTCATGCTGGATGACATTATCAATGTTACAAAACACTTCCAATGTTGTGTATTTATATTTGTTTTTCACAATTATATATAAAGTAAAAATGATCTTTTGCTATGCTCTTTTTCCAATTTTTTGCAGAGCTCATGCGAGACGAAGAAATTGTTCAAAAAGGTAGCAGTGTGGAGGATTATGATGACTCTTTAACTGACCTATATGCAGAAATCATGCTAGGACATGATGAATATAGTGATTGGCCTTTTGTTGTGGATAAGCTAGCTACAAGACATCTATGGATGGGTCTAATAAAGATATTTCCCTTTCCGGTACTAAAGTTGTTGATAGTGCAATTCAAGGCATTCCAGTTACACAGTTGTCCTAGGATAGTGAAGATGTTGGGTACTTGATCACTGGTGTTCTAGAAGACAATGAGTTTTAGGTGCCTTTAGAATTCCTAATGCTTTGGTGTATGATAGGTAAGATAGTGCTCCAAAAGTTAGAATCTTGGATATTTTGGATTATGAATCAGTGTCTGAGAATGTCATACAAGCTGGGATGACAGAGAACCAAATCTTTACATAAAAATGTTGATGATTCAGGTTCCAACAGTAAAGAAGACGATAAAGATGGAATTGACATTGTTCAGAATTTCATAACAGAGGGAGATTAGAAGGAGGAAAAGTTGTGCATCAGGTTGCAAGTAAAGAATATACTTTGTTGGGACAAGAGTTGGAAGATGATGAAAAGCTTTTAGCACAGAGGCAAAAAGTTCACATCCGTCTCATGATGTTAAGCCTTGTGAAATGTTTACACTAGCCCAAGGGAATAAAATAGAGTATCAAAATTTGGAGATGATGAATTGAAATTCTGAAAACAACATTATCTCACTTGCTGAAATTTTTGGAGACAATCATAAATGAAAAAAAGTAAGGTAGACGATATTTATCAAGAAAGTGGATGTCAGGACACAATCACTAGAACTGAAACTATCATAAATCCACATAGGATAGTGAAGTTGAGAGTGTCACTCCCCGAGGCTACCCCCTTGATGTAACACGGGACCTAGGATCACGACTGACCCCAAGTTAACCCTGTGTCTGGCACATATATCAAGCATACTGAGAATAACTTAATAAAACATGTACTATGCGGAAGCTAAAACAATGGATAACTGAAAATGGGGAAAACCCTAACTAGTATGAATGTATAAAACATACATGAGTTTAATAACAACTGAAAGATAAACTTAACAATTTAAGTTGATTCTACTACTATATCTGAAAAGCCTCTAACTAAGTTGAGTTGCTAGGACATGCACCCCCAGCTAACTCTAACCAAACTGAAAATTAAATAAAAAGACTAAAATGAAAGCATGTCTATTGTCCTCGAAGTATGAGGACTCACCATTGAAGCTGCTAAAATGCGGACCGGGAATCGATCTAAGCGCGATCTGGATGTTGAGTACCTTAACCTACATCATGAAAGGATGTAGTGCAGAGTATGCGTCAGTACTTGAAATAGACTGAGCATGAAGGATATAGATATGATGAGCCCGAGATTTGGACTCATTTGGGAATTTGTTTATATAGTTTTAGTGTCCTCAAATGCTTGATTTGTGCCATAAACTGATGAAAAATCCTTGATTTCTAGGTACATGGATTGAGGAACAAAGCAAGGCCACTAACATGCAAAAAGGAACAAAACAAACTGAAAGAATGAAGAAAGGCAAGTTTGGTGATCGCCAAGGTCACTTGGCGAATCGCCGAACGACTATTTGACCGCCTAAAGTTCCAGTGTGCCAAGCCCTGATGGAAGAAACCAAGTCGGCGATAGAAAGAAGCAGTCGGCGAATCACCGAGTAGTTTCGCGAAGTAGTGATAGATCGCCCAAAGTTACAGGACCCAAGGATGCTGAATGAAAAAGAGTAAAGGCGATGAAAGAGATAAAAGAGCGGCGAGTGGTTCGGCGAGCACGACTTACTTCGTTGAATGCCCATTTGCGGTATATTTTTGGCGATTATAAATATGTTTTTGAACATTTAGTTTAGTATCTTAGATCATATTATTAATTTTTTAGTACCTGGAGACAGTTTTCTCTAGAGTTTTTCCTTAGCTTTGAAGGATTGAAGAACTTCACTTTTGAGAATTTGGAAGTGGTCTTTGAGATTCATCAAATTGGAGCATTGTAAGGACGAAATCACTCTTACCCAATTGATGGATAATCAATTTGGTAACTGTTTTTACCTTTTCATGATGTCTAGCTAAAACCCCAGTTCTTAGGGTGTGATCATGTGATTATGGGATGATTTAGTTTATGGATATTGCTAATTGTTAGTTTAAATGCTATTTAAAAGTGAGTTCAATCATTAATTGTGGTTTAATTTAAGAATTGTAGTTGCAAATGCAGATCTATGTTTGTGTTTTGGCTTACTCGAGAGGGAGGTTTTAGAACTAAGATTATTGATTGATGGTTTGTGGGTATTGGGTTGACCTGGGTTTAGCTCGAGAGAGTGAATTCTAAACCCACTCCCATACATTCAACTCGAGAGAGTTAATTGATTAAGGTGTGGGTTGCTCTTATTTTGCATGTTTGTTGATGTTCGAGAGAAAATTACCTCCCTTATAGTCTAGCCTACTCACTAATATCTAGCTATTTACTAATAGTTGCAATTACCCATATGCCTATAATTTCCTATAATCGATCACATCCCAAGAATCCGTCTCTATATTGTTAATTCGTAGTTTTGTGACTGTTTAATTTGTAGTTGATAATCAAAACCAAAATCCCATATTTGACATTTGTGTCACCCCTTAATTTAAATGGTGTCTTTATTCAATATTTTTTATTCCTATGACTGATTTGACCATATTTATACTTCCCAATCAAATTTGAAACATGTACCGCTCCCTTTGGGATTCGACCCCAACTCATTTAGTTGAGTTTTATACTGATTTATGATCGTTAAACACCTAGTATTGGATGAGGTGTGCTTGAAACGTTAAATCAAGTTACTAAGCTGAATAAAGCATAACTCAGCAAGAATTTAATACTGGAACATAACTGAAAAGCTAAGCTGAATGCAATGACCAAGTACTAATCATGAAAATAACATGTTGAACTGAATGTTGAAGTATATATTGAAAACCTGGTCAAATGCACTAAGAGTCTGACTGTGGAAGCTACTATTAACCGACATAAACCACGTGAGCTAAACGTGGAGTCCAATGTATACACCTCATCGAGAGGACCCAATATACCTTGTCAGGGGTATAAAGGCATGACTGGCGTGATCACTAAATCTGATGCCCAACAGAGGGGACTTATACTTCTACGGGGGCACATAGTTCTGGGACATGAGGGTACGCTGAACCCTAGTCCAACTCAGGGCTAAGTCTACTCTCAACTGAATATGTATATGACACAAATGTAACTAAAATGCCGGATTTCTAAATAGTTCAAAATGCTGACATGCAATCTGAGAATGCAACATTTCTATACTGATAATGTAACATTCGAAATTTGTAGCATCATTATCTATTTAGCTGACCTAGAAAGTATAATTCGTGAACTAAGAGAAATCTATACAAACTAAGATTCTGAGTTTCATAAAAGGAACTAAAAAACTTTCAAAGAAACAAGCTATTTCGATTTAGGATACTACAACAGCTAAATCACAGTAAATATCTAAGGTTTTAGAAACCCTAGGTCTAAACAAGATATGGAGAATCAAGGAACTGACTGAATTCTGGGACCTAATGGATGAAAGGAACCCACTAGTGAAATCTCACATATCTGGTGACGAAATCTACGGAGAAATCCTTTGGATTTCGGGGCTGAACCTTGAAGAACCCTGCTGCTTGTTCTTGGGAGGTTTGGTCGACTATTTCCTCTTCTTTTTGCTCCAAGTTTCGATGATTTTTGGAGAATGAGGGTTCTGGGTAAGTCTGACTAAGTTATTAGGCTTAGATTGAGTAAAACGATGTAGTTTAGGCATTAAACGACGTAGTTTAAGGGCCCAACGCATAGGAAAAAGACCTAAATGACCCTAACTTAAAAGTTGACGAAGGTCATCCACGGAAGGATCTACGGACCGTCGTTTGGACTACCAACCGTCCACTACGGTCGTGGTTCGTGGTCTGCCTGATAGGGCTTCACTAATACGAGCATAACTTTTTACTCGGAGCTGGATTTTACCAAACTGGTGGCGTTGAAAAGAGAATTCAATTATCTTTAACTTAATAGGTCATGGACGACATAATTCAATTTGTGCTAAAAGATATGACCGTTTGAAGTTGACCCAACAACCAATTCCCTCCAATTGCCTGCTTACCCCCACCTACGGTCCTTAGGTCCAACCACAGACCGTACTGGTCGACCGTGGGTGGGATCAGAGACTATCAACATTTGGGCCTTAACGACGAAATCCCACCTACGGTCCGTGGGTGGTTTCGTCAGTACTGGCACCAGTTTTTCTGAAAACTAGGATTTTCTTCATTTTGAGGTCCGAGGTGTTACAGAGAGCTTCGATGATAGGCTATAAATACTGAATGTTTCTAACAACTTTGAACATTTTCCTTTTCTTTGACTTGGTGGTGGTGTGTATAGTCTGCAGATGTGATATGTTTATATAATTTTCAACATACTTTATTTAGGAAGAGCAGACCTACTATGTTGGGCCCGTGCTAGTGTGTATATATTTATATACATCCAAGTCAAATTCAGATAATTAATTTTTGTTGAATATATTAAAATAATGTAAATGTGGGCTCCATTAGTACATATGTCATCAATCTTGATGGACATATGAATAAAGAATTGTATGGTATCTTTGACTAAACCAAAACCTCAAGAATTTATATGACATGTTCAACATTAGATGTTAGTTGTGAAAGAAAATGTAAGAGGAAAACAGGGTTACTCTTCATGGAATGTGGGCTAGCCCTTATGTGAAGAGAGTAGAACTAGCTCTCAAAGTAAAAGGAATACCTTATGAGTATGTGGAAGAAGATTTGATGAACAAAAGTCCATTGCTGCTCAAATACAATCCCATTCACAAGAAAGTACCAATACTTGTTCATAATGGAAACCCAATATGTGAGTCCTCTGTAATTCTTGAATACATTGATGAGACATTGAAGAATGAGTCACCACTGTTTCCACAAGATCCTTACCAAAGAGCTAAAGTTCGATTCTGGGCTTCATACATCTTATCACACTCTCAAATACACATTAAGCAAACAAATCCATCTAATTTTTGTTTAGTAGACTATAAAAAACAGCAATTATTTCATTAAATAAACAAATTTATTTCATCGACATCTTCACCGTCTTCATTAACCGAGAGTAAAGAACATGGCCATGAATGATTCCGGCGATGCCACCTTTTTAAAAAAAAAAAAAAAAAAAACAGATCGTGATCGGAAATAGATCTGGCAAGTCCGGTATGGCGGTATCCATTTAATTATTAATATTAATAAAGATAAAGGGAATAGGTTGCACCGTAAATTAAATAATAATCATTTTTAAAGTTGAAGGTAAATTAATCTAAATATCTCAAAATTTGTTATCTAACTACAGATGCACTTTGTATTTAAAATCTAATACATAAAATCCTTATATTATAGAATTCCCAGACAAATATTTGTTTCAATGATAGTTAAAGGATCAAATATACCTTTAAGTTATTCAAATTGGTCAGTTTTTTCTTAATCTTTGTTACGTTTTTAGTTCAAAAATATCCTTATCAATATGTTTTGGTTCAAATATGTCCTCCAACTAGCAAAAATGTAATTCAAATAAACCTCTCTTTCTATTGGTTGCTCCAACATAAAAAAATGGATCAATGTTTTTTTTTGTTTTTTTTTATGGATGGGTAAGGTTTGAATGTGTTGGACATATAATAACACTAGAAAGGAAAGGCCCGTGCTTAGCACAGACCCAACATTTTATAAAGAATCAAATCAATGATAAAATTGCACAGAGGTACACAAAATTACAACTACTGATGAAAAACAAAACGGATATAAAACCAATAATGTCCAGTAACACTGGACTTATCCAAGCAAATTCATAATAAACATTCCATGTCGATTATCACTTTATAGTAACATACCATCAAAACATATCACTATATCTTTCTTGGTCTTTCGGCTAAGCTCAAAGTTGTGAAAGCAGTTAGATTCATTTGAATGTTGACCTAATAGCTTTATAAAAACATGAAAATTTCATCATCTTCAACTTCCACAGCTGCCACAATGGCATAGTTGGAGTTCATGATATAACTACTTGAATTGATTTAGAATCCAAATGTCCAGACTACAGATCGTAATAGTGGTCACTCTAGCCACCAAGTAGCTTAGACCCTGAGAGTAAATTAATGAACCAAAACGGTCAAATACTCAACTACAAATGAGCACACCTGAAAATTATATGACAATGACATAAATGAGTGAACAAATAAGTATATTAAAATTAATAATTGGAATGACATTGATCAATAGGAAGTTGTTAAGTGGAGTGCATTCATATATATCATGTAGAATAGAAGAAGATTAAGGGCTGAAATTACTATTTTATTTTCACAAGACATGTCTTTACTTATGTGAATTTTTTTTTTTCAAGATATACCTTCTTAGAGTTCACAGTAAAGTTACAATCAAACATAAAATTTAGGCAAGTGACGATTAGATATGTTGGCCTATGAAATAAGTCCAGAGAAGTGGAGGCGAATTCCAAATTTGATGTCGAAAGGAAAGAGGAAAGGGTCTATCTAACTTAAAAGTCCAAAAAGGAAAGCTTCTCATCCAAGTTCCATTTTTTGAATAGGCTACTACCAGGCAACGTGCTCTTACTTTATGGGTTGTTAATAAATCGATTTTAAATAGAGAAATGGACCATGGTAAATAATTGATCAAAGGATATGCTTACATAACTCCATGAAATATAAATTGTTGACAAACCAGTACTCTTAATTAAGTAAAAACTCTCGAATATTTGGCAGACAAATATTCTTTCAATAAAAGCAATAATTGCATATCAAAAAAGAAAAATCGATCGAAAAGAACTTTATACGAAGCAACACACATACACAAAGAGAATTCTTATTGAATCACATATCAGGATCTAAAAGAACATCACACAATGGACTTGCTGCTTTCACAAAAGACTACAAAATTTTCAGTCAAAACTGCGTATTGCAGAATTGTATAATTCATGTAGTACCCTATGAAATACATGAAAATATTAACATTGCATCTTGAAGATATTTAATAATCTACATAAATTAATATTGCACTCTAAAATGTATTGAATATATATGTGATTGCTCCTGACATATGCACATCACTATCGTAGCCAAAAAAAATTCATTTCACTATTTCTTTAAACAAAACAAGATTATGTAAACACTCATTCAAGATCCAACTGATCAAATTCCGTTGTGAAAGACTTTTCTTTTTTTTTAAGATTCATCATGATATATATACCTGATGTTGATACAACTAGTTAGAAGTTAAGCTTTTTTTTTTTGGTTAAAATTAGGATTTCATTCAACAAAAAATATCGTCTTTACAATGCTACCAACTCTTTTTTGTTAGAAAATGAGATATTTCTAGATGTTTTTTGTTTTAATTGTTCTTTTTTAAAATATTATGTTAAGTATGTAAAGGAAAGGTAGTCCTTGTTTTATGGAATATGTTTTGTAACAAAGTCAATAGTGGTTGGATATGTTGGGATATATACTATTAACCATGTGTTAAGAAATAATATTTATTATAGAATAAATATTTGCTCAATTTTAATAGATCATATATTCATTTATGGTGTCTATTTACTTATATAGTAGATGATTTAGTGTGTAGAGTTTTAGCTTATACACAGAGGATTAAATCATCGGTTCTTATAAGTATAAAGTTTTTTGTTCACAATCTAGGATGGAAATTGGACATACCATCGGTACGATTGTAGCACAAGATTATAGGTAATTTATCTTGATTATGGGAACGGTATAGTTCCAACTTCTTGTGCTAGTGCATTTTGTATGTATT
>JAJOOR010018187.1:0-31846 GCA_036250505.1 Solanum acaule | reverse complement strand
CGTTGCGCACCATTAAAAAGACTTTTAAACAAAAGAATTATCAATGCATGCAAAACACTATTCAAGAATTGCTTATTTACTATTCATACTTTGTTAATTGTTCATGGTTTCCACAACCCTAGTTGTGGAGTTTAGTTACCCATAATCATATGAACACAATTCATTGTTTTAGATGAAAGAATTATGAACTTACGTAATTGAGAATAACAAACCCAGAATTTCAACTTGAATTTCAAAACCAATATCTTCAAAACGAACTTAGGAAATTAAGAATTGCTAGAGTTGCAAGTTAATCTCCAAAGCCAAAAACTAGAATTAAAATAATAAAGTCTAACCCCCCAAAAACGAGGTTTACATACCCTATTTATAGAAAACAAATCCTATAATAAAAGGGAAACAAAATAAGGAAATAAAACTGCAGGACGCATCTCCATTCCATGAGTCTGACCTATGGTCCGTAAATCGAGTGACGGTCCGTAGGTCTCTTCCATGGCTCCATACTTAGCCGATTTGAAATCTTCACAAATCCACCTCTAGCAGTCAGCTTCCACGAACCAGGAACACGGTCCGTCAGTGAGATGACGGTCCGTCAGTCACCTCCGTCGCTCCTTACTTAGATTATTTCTACTCAGGTACTGGAACCACTCCTTTGATCACTTCTACGGAGCTGCAGGATGGACCATAAGTCATTTGACGGTCCGTCAGTCCCCACCGTGGTTCCACACTTGGTCAGATTTCCATGAGCTTCAATCTTGCCATGCTTGGTCGTCCCACGACCCTCATCTACGGGGTGTCACTCATCCTACGGTCTGTAGGTGACTCTTTTCAGCACTTGCCTCAGCTACATCTTCATCTTTTCACGCCTGAGTTTATTTCCTGAAAATACAACAAAAAACACATAAACCTAACACAAAAATGCCTTAGACATTCACAAATTCTAAGTGAAACGTATCAATAGTACCATAAACTCACGGTACATCAACACCCTCAACTTAAAATTGTTGTTTGTCCTCAAACAACACATTATGACTCTAAACGACACTTGTACAGAAGCAAACAATTTCAGCCTAAGCAATCACACGGCTCTTCATCCCGACTCTTATTTTGAGTGCGAATTTATTCTCTTAGACTCAAACACGCTAATTTGTGTGGATCCAAACATGACAATGACTGACCAAGAAACACAAACCTCCACAATTTTACTATCACCAAGGTACCAATTTTTCGACAATATAACTAGTGCCCTTACTTCAAACGAACTCCTTCCTCACACACTGAATGTTATTCTTAGTACATGGAGTTATTCAACACTCGCACTCAGAAATAATTTCAAATATAGTTGGTGCTCAATGCCATAGGCTTGCCCTTATTTTCACTGCTTAGACTCTCCAAACTAGACTCTAGGATCACTATAGGGATTTCTTGGCTTGTAACGTAGGCTTAGGGTCAGGTGTGGTACATTTGGGTACTTTTAGTGACTTTCTGCTCTCCTTGACATTAGTTTATGCTTTCGACCTCTTTTTTCCCTATTTTTCGACATCCTACCTTTTTCCTCTTTCCTTTGATTCTTTTCAACCACGGATGCGACTTCCACTTTGTAGCTATTGTACTTTTCAATTTCATCTTTTTCTTGCGTTTTATTCTTCTTGCTTTATTTTCACCAAAGTCGCATCCTCTTTATAGTTTTCTTTTATTTTCTTTTCAACACTAAACTCTTTTCCTACCCATCTTTCTTTTGGTTTCCTCTTTCCTAGCCACCCTCGACTTATGGATTTTCCATGAATTGAGGTGCACAATACCCGATGTTGGATTAGGGCCAAGAACAAGGTCACATTTGCAGTAGCCACCCTCAACTTAGGCTTTTGGCGTAAGTTGAGGTACACTCGTCCAAGGAAGGACCAAGGCCAAACATTAGATTTTGGGAAGGTGAGTTAGGGAGTTAGAAAGAAATGGTCAATTTTAGGCTCAAAGTATTTGGATCAAAGGGAATATTCTTTTCATCTGGTCGGACTCTTTTTAGGCAATTTAGTGGACTATTTAAAACATGGGCCTATGATCACTTCCTAACATCTAGAGTAGATTATCTTAGTAGGACCAACCGGGCAAGTTCAAGATTGGCACACAACTGTTTGAACAATCAATCATTCTCTCACTCACTTAGCACATAGTTACATTATCAGATTGTCGGGTTACCCAGTTTAAGTTAAGCTTAGGTCATGCAGTTGGTTCATTCTTATGTCATCTTTAGAGCCAACACATTCAACTTATCTTAGCCTACAAATTCTAGCACATATCACAAAATTTGGACGGGTATATTTTTTCATAAGCCATCATACTTCATTCTTTTTCATGCTTCTACACATACGATCCTTACACATCCCGGTTCAATATAAATTAAACAGTCTCTTGGGGAAAAAGAACACAGGTAAGAAAACCCCAAGAGAGGATTTATGAGTTGGGTTACTCAGACTTTCCCCTATCACTCACAATCCATTTACCCCACCTCCAACAAAAATAGATGCTATTGTCCCAATGCATACAAAAACAGTAAAAGATAATAGATTGGGTGAATCAAACCTGTGGCACATAGCGCTGAAAAATCATCAACAAGCGGGTGGGTCCGGTTTCCCGACCTCTGCAACAGTAGTAGTGGGGTCACCCTCAGTAGTACCCGCATCTTTAGTTATAGCACCCTTCGTAGTACTATACGTCAGTCTAACCACTCTCTCAGTAGTGGGCAAAGAACTCGACGCTCCAGCCATCATCTCATGGGCTCTCTGCTCCCATAACCGCTCATCTATGATGAAAGCTTTTATGGCCGCTCTGTCTAACTTGCGCTGCTTCCTACTAGCCTTTTTTTGCCTCCGTGCACTCGGGGTGTCGACTAGATCGGTGCCTCTTTCCACGAGCACGTGCTGGCTTCTCCTCCACCCCATATCCACTAAACAGTGCACCCAAAACTGTATCATCACCAAGTGCAGAGGGTGCAACCTGAGGGTCAACAATGAGTGTAGCAAAAATGACATCCACATCGGTTTGAATGCCAGCTATATCTGTCCAAAGAGTAGTCACATCAGCGGTGGGGGAAGGCCTCTCCAACACTCTCACCTCGAAGTCATCTAAGCGTGCGTGAACAACTTGGACCTTCTGGTCCACCATCGCCACCATCCTCTTTTTCGCTCGCTCATCAGACTCGGCAATCAATTTCCTCATCCATGGTTTCAGGTGATGTAACAGGGTGGCCATCTGACCCTCCAACTTCTGGACTCGAGCTAATGGTATCATAGTCGTTCCGGAGAGTGGGATGGCTCGAGATGAGCTCGGGGCCTGGCTGGCCGTCTGAGAAGAGGAAGCTGGGTGCTTATAAGTCGGAGCTGTAGTGGGGGGCCCATCTCCCTACATCTGCCCCACAGTGTGTATCAGATCCTCACCCATAGGTACATCGACTCAGGGTCCTCTGGGTGGTGCTGCCACATTCGCATTATCCTGAATCAATTCACTCTTAAGGGTCCCAGTCTCATGCACCAATTTATCACAGTTCCAAATATGCACTCTTGCATCCTTGCAAAGTTGAAAGATCATACAGGGGAAAGGGTAGGTGGTGGTGGTCTTGAAAGCCCTCTTATGCAATTCTCCCAGTAGCAGGCGGGGAAAATTTATATCTAATCTGGCAACCAGTGTAGCCACCATGACCGCTCTATCCCAGGTGACTATATTATCGGCCGTTGGTGACAATCTATTTCAGACCAATAGCCAAAAGAACTTTGTTGCCAAAGAGAGGGTGACCCAACCGGGGCTCATCAACCCATTCCTCTCTCTCTCTCTATCCAAAACCAGGTGCTGAGCTAGCCATGATATAACCGCGTCCCTTTTATCCGCATTTTGGTAGAAGGCTCCTGTCCGCACAATTTCCCACCGATAGTCAAATTCAGCGGTGGAGTCCAGTCATGTGTGGTGAGGGTTAGGGCCATAAAGGAACCGGTTGATGGTGGTGTGGGATAAGTCCACCGAGACACCTCTGACCATGGTGGATGTGAGGGGGTCTTGTGCTGTGGGCTTGGCGTTCTTGTGAATTCGTCCTCGGAGAGTGGCAGCATAGGAAGCGTAAAACTTCCGCACAATCTCCTCGCTATAAGTACCCAGATCACGAACCATCCATTCGCACTTGTCTTTGGAAAAGCTGGTGGATATCTGGCATAATGTGGAGGCTCCCGGTGAGAACTTTGCGCTCCTCCGTAATTGTACGGGCCATCTTGTCCTTGGCATTCTTCATCTTGGCGTCACGGTAAATCTGCCACTGCCCCTCGACGCACCACATGTTCGGCTCTCCGTCTACAGGATCTAGTTGGTCATTTTGAGGGATGTGAATCCCGTCAGAGCTAGATGCCTCATCAAACAAGGCAACTACTTCTTGTGCACTTGAATCGGTGGCGGACCCGGACCCAGACCCGACAGCAGAGTTGGACTCAGAATCGGATCCAGACCTAGTTGGTGACCCGATCAGTGTATCCTCCTCATCAGACTGGGTGGCAGTGACTACGTCGGGGAGCACCTTCTTGGATTGGTTTTGAGCGGTCTGGGTAGGTGTGGGTGAGTAATTCGGGTCTCGTTGCCTGTCGGTATCCTCATCGATAAGTTGTAAGGACGGCGCCACGGATTTTGATCGGCCCCTGTTGATGACGACTTTGTTGTTTGGTATCATGGTACATGCAGATGAGATGTTAGTACCCAACACAAGAACTAAACATGGTAGAAATAATTTAAGAACCATAAACAAATGAAATCAAGAAGAAAAAAAAGTTAGTAAGCTACAGTGGTAACCGACGGTCCGTAGGTCAACCTACGGTCCGTGGACATGCTCCGTAAGTCAGAAGTAACCAGGGCATAGTCACAGATGGAAACGACGGAGATGCAGAACGGTCCGTGGGTCATTCCACGGACTGTAGTCCACCTCCGTCGTGTCACACTTAGGAAATTTCCCAAGTGCCCCTGCCACAGACCTGATCAATGGTCCGTCGACTAAACGACGGTCCATGGACGGGGTCTCGTCGGTGGATCTGGGCCAATTTTATGCATCAGTGCTTATCATTTAGACATACAAGAGGATCAACAACAACACTAAGCAAGTCTAATCATGCATTTCAACACTCCACATGCTAGTTCGTCATTCTCGAGGGTCCAATAATTCAGTTAAGCATGCCATTCATACAAGTTATGGAACCCTAAGTCGGAACTTACATTTAGACTCATAGTTCTACTGGTTTTAAGTTAGAATTACCTACAATCACTGACCATCGTCCCAATGGCGTCTAAATTTCATATTTAACATGCATTTAGGGATAATTAGCTACCCAAGGTCAATACCCACTCTCGACTTACCCTGTTCAAGCTATGAATCGTAATTCAAAGTGAGGGGACAGTTAGTTACCTTACAAGAAATGAGGAGTGGTGTGATTGCGTGCCGAGACTTAGACTTTGACTGAATTTGACCCGACGTTGTACCGTACCCGAACACCGGACTCTCTTGATGATGGGAATTTTTGGGAAAGATGGGAAGGGTGTGAGTATGTGGATTTTGGGGATGAATTTCTTTGGGAGATCTGATGGTGGGTGGTGTGAGGGAGTGAATTTTTGGACTTTGGGGTGTGGGGGTTCGGATGAGGGGTTTGGAAAGAGTGGGAATGTTTTAAACTTTGGGGTTTTTAAATAGAGGAAGTCCAGGTCGGGTCCGGTAGACTAGGCTTTCGACCTACGAGACCCTGCTTACGGTCAGTAGGTCGATCTACGGTCCGTAGGTCGAGACCGTAGATCATCTCAACACTTCGAAAAATTTAGGGACTTACCTGGGGTCTACGGTTGCCATTCACGATCCGTGGAGTGAACAACGGACCGTCGATGGCGTTCGTAGACTGCTGCACCAGACATTTTTCTGCAGATGACTTTTCGCCCCTGCACATGTAGCAACCATTAGCCCTTTCTTTTTACATTTTCGGGACACTTTTTAGACACGGACCCTATGCTAATTCTAGCCAACACTAGTACAAAACTAAAACACCTATCTAAATTAATACAGAAAATCAACTAAACAAAGAAAACTACTAGATGGAAAACTAAAACCTATCGTTGGCTAGATTGTACATCTTGGGTTGCCTCCCAAGCAATGCTTGATTTAACGTCGCGGCACTACATAGGCCTCTTGATTACTCAGACTTCATCAAGATGATAGGCCTCAACAACTTCTTGCACACTTTCTGCGTTTCCCAGATAGATCTTGATCCTTTGCCCGTTAACCATGAAACTTGTTCCTTCACTGTTCTCAAGCTCAACCGCTCCATGAGGGAGCACTTTTGTGAGCAAAATTGGCCCAGTCCATTTGGATTTGAGTTTGCCTGAAAACATGCGCAACCTAGAGTTAAATAGAAGCACAAGATCACCTACAACAAATTCTCGCTTTTCAATTCTTTGATCATGATACCTCTTCATCTTCTCTTTGTATAAGGCTGAACTTTCATAAGCTTTTAGGAGAAACTCATCAAGCATATTCAAGTCATTCATTCTTTGATTAGATGCGGCTCCCCAATCTAAATTTAGCTTCTTCATTTCCCACAAAGCTTTATGCTCTAGTTCTACCGGTAAATGGCAAGACTTCTCATATACAAGTTGGTAAGGAGACATACTTATGGGAGTCTTGTATGCAGTGCGATAGGCCTATAGAGCATCATCAAGCTTCCTTGACCAATCCGTTCTATTAGAATTCACAGTCTTTGCCAAAATCTGTTTGATCTCTCTGTTGGACACTTCAACTTGCCCACTAGTCTGCGGATGGTAAGGAGTGGCTACATTGTGGCGTACACCATATTTCTCAAGTAGCACCTTGAACAACTTATTACAAAAGTGGGAACCTCCATCACTGATAATCGCCCTCGGTGTACAAAATCTGGAGAAGATATTCTTTTTCAAGAATGCAGTGACACTTTTACCTTCATTGTTGGGGAGCGCAACTACTTCCACCCACTTCGATACATAATCAACCGCAACAAGAATATACTTCATCCCATGTGAACTCACAAGTGGACCCATAAAATCAATTCCCCATACATCAAACAACTCTATCACCAATATAGGATTCATAGGAAGATCTTGCCTCTTTGAAATTCCTCCTTCTCTTTGGCAACGATCACAAGACTTGGCGAAGTCATGAGCATCTTGGTGGATGGTAGGCCAATAGTACCCACACTGCAAAATCTTATGCGTGGTCCGAATACCACTATGATGCCCCCAACAGGCGATGAATGACATGCTTCAAGTACACTCAACATCTCAACCTCAGGAACACAACGACGAATAATCCCATTAGCACAACTACGATACAAGTAAGGCTCATCCCAAAAGAACTTTTTCACATCATGCATAAACTTTTTCTTTGGTGAAAAGACAAATCCGGGGGTACCAAATCGCTTGTAAAATAATTAGCAAAGTCTTCCAACCAAAGAATCAGATCATGAGACACAACCAATACCTGTTCATTTGGAAAAACATCATTAATTTCAGCCCCATCACCAAGCTTTAGCATAGCCGCTTCCTCTAATCTGGACAAGTGATCGGCAACTTGATTTTCGGTCCCCTTTCTATCTTTTACCACAAATTCAAACTCTTGCAGCAACAATACCCATCTAATCAACCTCGATTTTGCATCCTTCTTCGCCATCAAATACCTCAATGCAGAATGATCAGTATGCACTATGACCTTGGTACCAAGCAAGTAGGATCAATATTTCTCGAATGCGAAAACCACCGCAAGAAGTTCTTGTTCAGTCACAATATAATTATTTTGGGCCACATTTAGAGCTTTGATAGCATAGAAAATAGGGTGAAGAATTTTCTCTCTCCTCTGTCCTAATACTACACCAAGCGCCACTCCACTTGCATCGCACATTACCTCAAACGGTTGTCCCCAATTTGGTGAAATAGTGATAGGTGCAGTAACCAACTTTTCCTTTAACTCTCCAAATGCTCTTAGACAAGCATCATCAAAATCAAACTTATACTCCTTTTCAAGCAGTTTGTGTTTGCACAATAGATGTGCAATTTTAGAGAAGTCCTTGATGAACCTCCTATGGAAACCTGCATGCCCAAGAAAACTTCTAACACCTTTTACAGAGATAAGTGCTGGAAGCTTTTCTATTACCTCTACTTTTGCTCTATCAACCTCAATGCCCTTCTCAGAAATTCGATGACCCAGAACTATCCCTTTTTTCACCATAAAGTGGCACTTCTCCCAATTTAGCACCAGATTGCAGTCTTCACACCTTTTAAGAACCTCAACCAGATGATCCAGACATCGATAAAAAAAGTCACCTACTACAGAGAAATCATCCATGAACACTTCAATAGTGTCCTCCACTATATCAGAAAATATCGACATCATACAGCATTGGAAGGTTGCTGGAGCATTGCACAACCCAAATGGCATCTGTTTGAAAGCAAAAGTCCCAAAAGGGCAAGTGAAGGTTGTCATCTCTTGGTCTCCGGAGCTATTGAAATTTGATTGTAGCCCGAATACCCATCAAGAAAATAATACCAACCCTTGCTTGCAAGTCTATCCAATATCTGGTCCATGAATGGCATAGGAAAGTGGTCCTTCTCTGTCCACGCATTCAACTTCTGGTAATCCATGCAGACTCTCCATCCAGTCACGGGCCGCATTGGAACAAGCTCGTTTCTCTTATTTGGAACCACAGTAATACAACCTTTCTTAGGCACACACTGCACAGGACACACTCAACTACTATCTGCAATGGGATAAATAACTCCGGCATCCAACCACTTGATGATCTCCTTTTCAACTACCTCTTGCACAAGTGGATTTAATCTTCTCTAGTGCTCAATACTAGGCTTGTAATCTGGCATGAGTTGGATTTTGTGAGAACAAATACCGGGAGGAATCCCAATAATATCCGTAATAGTCCACCCAATAGCTCTCTTGAACCTCTTTAACACAGTCACCAAGTACTCTGTTTGTCTCACATTTAAATCTGCCGCAATGATGACCGGTAAAGTATTATCTCTACCCAAAAATACATACCTCAAATGCGGTGGTAGAGCCTTAAGCTCCAATTTTGGTGCCTCCACAATAGATGGTCTCGCGGGTGGGGACTCACGATTCTTCATGTCTAACTCATACCTCTTTGGTTTCGACCGATATTTGCACCTATCGAGTGCAGCTACCAACTCATCGTACTCTTCAATACCATCACTATCGAAATTCATCATAACTGCTTCTAGTGCCTCAACACCTAGTCGCTCTTCAATTTGAACTTCTGTATAAACTCTTAACTCTGTAAGTTATAGCAGATACCGTTTGGAGCTCACCACTCTGCTTCATGGACCTACAAATATTGAAAGTTGCTTCTTCATTGTTCAGTCTGAACTTCATCTGCCCCTTCTCCATATCAACCAACGCACGCCCTGTGGTAATGGTCTCCCAAGGATGATGCGAACCTCAAAATCAACCTTACAGTCAAGAATTACAAAATCCACCGGAAAGATGAACGACTCCACTTTCATTAGCACATCATGGAGTACACCAATGGGCCTTTTCACGGTTCGATCGACCATAAGTAACCGCATCGTAATAGGCTTTGGATCCCTTAGACCCAACTTCTTATAAATAGACAATGGCATGAGGTTGATGCTAGCACCAAGATCACACAATGCCTTAGCAAAGTGTAATAACCCTATAGTACATGGAATCGTGAAAGCACCAGGGTCTTCCTTCTTCTGCACAACAGAACTCGTAGTAATAGCGCTACAATGCTGCAATCTATCATCATCTTCAAAACTCACAGACCTTTTCTTTGTCACAATATCTTTCATAAACTTCGCATACCCAGGAATTTGCTCCAAAGCTTCTATGAACGGAACGTTGATGGAAAGCTGCTTCAACATAGTAATAAACCTGCGGTATTTACCATCTTCAGTCTTCTTCACTAACCTCTGTGGAAAAGGTGGTGGAGGTATAGGTATGGGGACCACTTTCTGAGATATATCCACTTCTTTCTCTGTCGCATTCTCAGACTCTTCTCTAGCCTCTACCACATCATTTTCTTTTCTAATCTCCATATCCACCATATACGGCATAGGTGGATCAATGGTTTGCTTATCCCCTCGAGTAGTAACTACCATACAATGACCATCATTCTTTGGATTCTGGATGGTGTTGCTAGGAAGAGTGCCAGGTTGACGTGGGTTCACTGTAGTAGACAACTGAGTCATCTGCTGCTCTAGATGCTTTATTGACACTGCATGGGCATCAACCTTTTGACCAATACCAGATAAGTCGGTTCTCATCTCCTTCACATTCCCCTCAGTTGCATCAAACCTTCTCATCATCTGCTGCATCATGTCTTCAATACGCGCCATATTGCCTCCAGCTTCCCTAGTACCAGATTCCCGATTTTGAGGGGGAACATAAGGTCTAACCTGTTCGTTTCTGTTGCCATAGTTGTTTCGGTTGTAGTTGTTGTAGCGATTGAAGTTCTCATCCCGAACATATTGACCCTCTCGATTGTAATTGCCATAGTTCCGACCTTGGTTTCCTTGACCCTGGCGCCAATTGTCCGTGTTGGACCCTTGGGACTTTGGTCGGAAACCCCCCGTTTGATCATTCACCGCATAAGCATCCTCTTCATAGTAACATTCTTCAACTGATGGTGGAGTTCTAGTCAAGTAGTTCACAACATTTACCTTTTTCGCACCTCTACTCACATGCTTGAATACCAACCCCAACTTGGTCCTCATCTGAGCCATCTCGTCACGAATCTCATCCGTAGACTGGTTGTTTGTAGCATGAACCAAAAATGTGTTTCTCCCAATATCCGACCTCCTAATGCTCAATGCTTTATTGTTGCGAGAGATCTTCTCCAATTTTTTTACAATCTGTGCGTATGTGCACTCATCATGAACCTCCAGCAATAGTATCAAGCACTGCTTCATTGTTGTCATCTTGACCTCGATAGAAATATTCCTTCAGTGACTCATCATCAATGTGATTCTGAACACCTGTTACGAACGCAGTGAATTTGTCCCAAGAGCTACTCACAGCTCTCTAGGTAATGCCACAAAATTGTTGACCTTATCTTTGTGAATGAGCTTCTTGGACACTGGATAATGTCTTTCTAAGAACACATCCTTCAGTTGGTCCGATGTATAATTTTGTTATAAGGGAGTTCAGTGAACCATACAGCAGCATTGCCTGTCAGTGATAGAGGGAACACTCGCAATCTGATGACATCCATATCTAAGTCTGGTCGACCTACACAGCTTTTGCAAACCACCCTTAGCTTGGCTATGTGAGCATGTGGGTCCTCCGATGGCGACCCCGAGAACATGCCCCTCGCTGTAAGCATCTACATCAAGCTACTGGTCACTATAAATATGTTCCCCGGAGGCAAAGGGGGTAGGACAAGAGGTCCATCAAAGTCAGAAATATTGACGTTGCCCCTATAGTTGTGATGCAGTTGTGGGCCTAGTCGACCCTGCACCCTCAATGCATCTCCCAATTAATTTTCAGCTGGAACCTGGTTGTCCCCACCAAATACCCTCGGAGGTTGCAACTCAACTTCATCAACTAGATTGTCTCCGATAAGATTAACTTGAACTCCTTGATTGTTCATTCTTCGCAAAGTTCGGTTCAACTATGGATTGTAAGGAGTAAGTGGTTCACCCTGCCTCCGTGTACTTGGCATACACTAGAGTCAGAACCTGAGAGAGACAAAAAAGAAAAACAAAAAGTAAAATTAGGAAATATTTGACTAAAGTTCAATAATGTAGTTTAAAATTAATCTAAAAGCCAAATTTCTCCGGCAGCGGCGCCAAAATTTGATACGCTCAAATTACACCTCCATAAAGAAGCATAAGCGATCGTTATCAAGTAAAGAACCCAACTTGTAGGTTGGGGTCGATCCCACGATGAAAATGGTTTAGACTTAACTTTAACCAACAATTATATTCATTTAGTCAAATTACTTCCAGAAACAAGTAATTAAAGGGGGAGATTTGTGAAACAAATTGTAAGAATTTAGTAAGTAATCAGTAAACAAAAGTCAATTTTGGTTGTTATCAAGATGAGAGAATTAACTTGGGTATACGTGTTCCCCACAAGCTAATAACACAGTAATCCTAGTAATAGCAATCCATTCCTAGTGTACTACATGTAAAGTGATAAGCTAGGTATCTCTAAATCCTTGGTCCGGCATCTAGAGAATTTCACCCCACACCTTGGTCCGGCTACTTGTGTATAATTTACTAACCCTTACCTTTACCTCATATTAGACATCACATCGATGCTTGGCATAGTTATTACTTCGCACCAATCGACACTAGACTATTTGATAGTATCACACTAAATCTATGTTGATAGTTCTTTTCTTGTTGATTACCTCCTTGGCCCGGCAATTAGCAACAAGCCGAGTTCTAACGTTGCGCACCGTTAAAAAGACTTTTAAATGAAAGAATTATCAATGCATGCAAAACACTATTCAAGAATTGCGTATTTACTATTCATACTTTGTTAATCGCTCATGGTTCCCACAACCCTAGTTGTGGATTTTAGTTACCCATAATCATATGAACACAATTCATTGTTTTAGATGAAAAAATTATGAACTTACATAATTGAGAATAACAAACCAGGAATTTCAACTTGAATTTCAAAACCAAAATCTTCAAAACGAACTTAGGAAATTAAGAATTGCTAGAGTCGCAAGTTAATCTCCAAAGCCAAAAACTAGAATTAAAATAATAAAGTCTAACCCCCCAAAAATGAGGTTTACATACCCTATTTATAGAAAACAAATCCTAAAATAAAAAGGAAACAAAATAAGGAAATAAAATTGCAGGACCCGTTTCCATTCCACGAGGCGGACCTACGGTCCGTAAGTCTAGTGACGATCCGTAGGTCTCTTCTGTGGCTCCATACTTAGCCGATTTGAAATCTTCACAAATCCACCTCTCTCAGTTAACTTCCATGAACCAACTGCACGGTTCCTCAGTGAGACGACGGACCGTCAGTCACCTCCGTCACTCCATACTTAGATTATTTCAACTCAGGTACTGGAACCACTCCTCTGATTACTTCTACGGAGCTACGGGACGGACCGTAAGTCATTCAACGGTCCGTCAGTCCCCACCGTGGTTCCACACTTGGTTAGATTTCCATGAGCTTCAATCTTGCCATGCCGGGTCGTCCCATGACCCTCATCTACGGGGCATCACTCATCCTACGGTCCATAGGTGCCTCTGTAGGTGACTCTTTTCAGCACTTGCCTCAGCTACGTCTTCATCTTTTCACGCCTGAGTTTATTTCCTGAAATTACATAAAAAAAACATTAAACTAACACAAAATTGCCTTAGACATTCACAAATCCTAAGTGAAACATATCAATAGTACCGTAAACTCACGGTACATCAATATCTCAACACACCATCTCCACTTTGTTCAAAAGCCACTACTTTTTGCTTATGAACATTTGCCTTCAATTCAAGAAAAATGGGATCTTGGTCTTGCTTCTCTTTTACTTCTGACACTAATAATGATTCAGCCCCATTTATCACCACCACTCCTACTTCTGTGGAATCCATTAGTCGGACTCCCAAGCGTTCAAATCTATGCACATTTTTTGCTAACTCTCTCTTTTCTTCCTTAACATGGGCGGTACTACCCATAGACAACCTGCTTAAAGCATCAGTAACAATATTAGCCTTACCTGGGTGGTAAAGAATACTCATGTCATAATTCTTGAGTAACTCTAACCACCTCCTCTGTTTAAGATTAAGCTCTTTCTGAGTAAACACATACTGAAGGCTCTTGTGATCGGTGAACACATCTACATGCACACCATACAAATAATGACGCCATATCTTCAAAACAAATACTACGGTAGCCAACTCTAAGTCATAGGTTGGGTAGTTCTTCTCATGAACCTTCAACTGTCTCGAGGCATAACCTATAACCTTGCCATTTTGCATTAACACACAACCCAAACCAACTCTAGATGCATCACAATACACCACAAAACCTTGCGTACCTTCTGGTAAGGTCAAAACTGGGCAGTAGTCAACCTCTTTTTCTATTCCTAAAAGCTTTTCTCACAAGGTTCAGACCATTGAAACTTCACTGTTTTCTGAGTTAACTTGGTCAAAGGGGATAAAATAGATGAGAACCCCTCTATGAACCTTCTATAATAGCTAGCCAAACCCAAGAAACTCCTCATGTCAGTTGGAGATGTGGGTCTAGGCCAATTTTGTATTGCCTCAATTTTCTAAGTACCAACTTTAATTCCCTCTCCAGACACAATGTGGCCTTCATTGGCCTAAGAATGCCACAGATTCATGCCAAAACTAACACTTAGAGAACTTGGCATATAACTCCCTATCTTTTAAAGTCTGGAGAACTATTTTAAGATGACTAGCATGATCTTCTTCATTTCTTAAATAGATTAGTATGTCATCAATGAAGACGATAACAAACATATCTAAATAACGTTTGAAAACTCTATTCATAAGGTCCATGAATGTTGCAGAAGCATTGGTCAAACCAAAGGACATGACCAAAAACTCATAATGACCATAAAGGGTTCTAAAAGCTGTCTTTGGAATATAACATTCCTTTAGTCTTAACTGATGGTAGCCAGATCTGAGATCTATCTTAGAGAAACAGGTGGCACCCTGAAGCTAATCGAAAAGATCATCAATTCTCCAAAGAAGATGTTTGTTCTTGATGGTAACCTTGTTCAACTGACGGTAATCTATACATATCCTAAGGGAACCATCTTTCTTCTCACAAATAAGATTGGAGCGCCCCAAGGCGAGACACTTGGTCGAATAAAGCCCTTATCAAAGAGGTCTTTCAACTACTCTTTAAGCTCTTTCAACTCTGATGGTGCCATTCTATATGGTGGAATAGATCTAGGATGAGTATCTGGAAGAATATCTATACCGAAATCTATCTCTCTCTCAAGAGGGACTCCGGGAAGATCATATGGAAAGACTTTTGGAAACTCTTTTACTACTGAAACTGACTGAATAAGAGGTATCTCAACACTAGAGTCATTAACTCGGACTAAGTGATAGACACACCCCTTAGAAACTAACTTTCTCGCATTAAGGTACAAAATAAAATGACCCTTAGGCATTGTTGAACTGCTTTTCCACTCTAAGACTGGCTCATTTGGAAACCAAAACTTGACAACTCGAGTCCTGCAATCAACTGAGGCATAACGGGCATGAAGCCAGTCCATACCAAGAATGACATTAAAATCTACCATGTCTAACTCAATTAAATTAGCCATGGTACTCCTGTGATTAAAGGAAATGGGACAATCACGATAGACTCTCTTTGTTAGAATAGACTTACCAACAATTGTAGAAACACTCAATGGTTCACTAAGTTGCTTAGGAATAACATCAAAATCCATTGCAACATAAGGAGTTACAAAAGATAAACTCTCTCCTGGATCTAGCAAAGCATTAACATTAGAGTTAAAGACTTGGATCATAATAGTGACAACATCTAGCGAATCCTCTTACTCTTGGTGATTGGTGATAGCATATAGGCGATTTGATCCTCCGCTAGTACCGGTAGTAGCCCCTCTAGGTGCAACTCTGTTTGGTGGAGCAACTGAAGAAGACTGGGCTCTATTGCCCCTATTACCATTACCCTGCTTGTTCTTTGGACATTCTCGCATGAAATGACCATTCTATCCACACTTGAAGCAACTAGTGGAGCCCTCACAACATGTACCTGAGTGGTTCCTACAACACTTAGCGCAGGAAGGAGGCTTACTACCCCCTTGTGCCATACTACCCTGGGAATAAGAAGGCTTGGCTCTGAAATTCTGACTATTGTACTCACTTTTGTTCTTAGGTGCAGGTGCACTAGTAGATGATGGAGCAGGTCCCTTCTGTTTCTATTGGAAGGATGACCAGTTGGCATTACTTTTCTATTTCTCGGACTCATTCCCTGTCTTAGCTCTCTAGTTCTTAAACTCCTCTCTATCTCTCAGCTTGTCTTCCTCAACCTACTTCACATATACCATTAACCTCGATATATCTATGTACCCAATTAGCATCACTTCCCTGCCCTCTTTGCTTGATAGATGGGACAACCTAGCAACAAACAGACTCATTCTACTCCTCATATCCGCAACCATCTCCGAAGCATAACGGGATAGTTGGGTGAACTTCAACCCATACTCATGAACACTTAGTGACTCTTGGTTAAGGGTAAGGAACTCTCATACGTTAGACTCTTTCAATTCTCGAGGAAAGAAACACCCCAAGAAGGCCTCTTCAAAACAAGCCTAACTCACAGGTGGTGCATCCTCAACTTGGTTCTTCTTCCATTGATCGAACCAAATCCTAGCGACGCCCTTCATTTGGTATGCAACTACTTCCACCCTCTCAGTATCAGTAATATGCATGACATCAAATACCTTGTGCAGCTCCTCAATAAAGTTCTCTGGATCCTCAGTAGTGCTTGAACTAGTGAAACTTGAAGGGTTCATCCTCAAGAACCCACGAATCCTTGAAGTGTCAGCCTCTTCCTATCGAACTCCTCTTTGTTGCCCAACCTGATTAGTCACAACTTGACTTAGGATCCTAATTTCATCCCTAAACTCAACATTGGTAACTTCTCCTTGGGGTTGCATTTCAAGTGCATTGGGTACCCCTTGCTCCTTAACATTACGCCTAGCAGGACGACCTCTAACAACTCTTCGTAGAGGCATGATTATCTGAAAACACGCACAAGCATGAATTAAAAGGAAACTTTTTAGAGATCAAACTCTAACGCACGAAATGAGTGTGAAAGAAGTAAGAAATTTTCCTAAGTATCGCAGCCTTTTAGTTATAAATGTGGAGCGCTTCAGACCGATAACTAGGACTCTATAGACATGGCTTCACAAACTCCCTAGCACTCTTGAACTCTGTGCTTTGATACCAAGTTTGTCACACCCCGAGCCTACACCCTAGGCGGGACTGGCACTCGAGAACCATTGTTGGCCCCAAGCGAACCCTTGGCCTGACTTACTTACTGAGCGGAAAACCTAGATATAAGAAATAGAATCCAAATATAAGATAACTCAACATGTCTCAAAACTAAACTCAAAATGTTTTGAGAAAATAAACATTTAACTTAGCCAAAGTGGCAACTCAAATCTGAACATAAGCCAATAACAAGATAATGACGAATGAACTAACATCTGAATGACTATCTATGAAGCCTCTAAAACAACTGAGATGGATGTCGGGACAAGCCCCGCGACATCCTAATGAACTGATAATAATACTGAAAGCAATAAAAGGGATCCTCTAGAAAGCAAGGAAGCTCGCCACAAGACTTTGAAATGCTCAACTGGATCAACGATGTGCTGGATGCCTGTGTGTGCATCATAATAAGATGCAGGCCAAATGTCATTAGTACATTGAATATACGAGTATGCGAGGGGAATTATAAAACAAGACATAAGCTTGAAAGGAACTGAAGAACTTACCTGGCTCAACTCAACTCAATATAACTGAACTCATTTCAATATAAAACAGTTTCAAACAAGTGCAATATAAATAAAAGTTGTTTAAACCATGATGTCAACTCTGTACGTATGCCAAGATACATATAAATCTGAAATATATGTAAAAATACAATAAACTGTGTATATAAAAAAATATAATTACTTTTGTTGGAGTTTCTCTAACCGACAACCATTTTGCCTCACGCAGCCAGGGCCGTCCTATACCTTGCCGAGGGTATAGAACGTGAAATATTAAGTGGATCCACTGTTCTATGCTAAAAAGCACTAAAGGAATCATCTAAAAAGTATGACCCTTTTCTACCCATGATGGATACATGGTTTATGGGGGCTGTGAGTTGTCTGAACTTTCCCCCATATCGGTGCTCAATACTACTCCCAAAATATAATTCTAGCTCTTATGTTTAAAAACATACTTCTTTCTGTGATTTGAGATAATTGCTCAAAAACTTAGATCAAAGGCTATCTTGGAAATCAAAGTTTCCCTTCTTGCTTAATTGTGAAAGCATTTACTCTTTTCTGAAAACTAGCTCAAAGGCTCTTTGGAAATCTCAGTTTTCGTTCTTATTTATATGTGAAAACATTTTAAACTCTTTGGGAATACATAGTACCCATATACTTCTTTGAAGAAAAGAACTACAAACTTTACTCTTTACTCTTTACACAACTTGAACTTTAAGTCTTAAAACAAAGTTAAAAGCATTTGCAAAGGACGTCTTGAAAAGACTATAAGAACTTCCTAGACTTGGCTCTTAAATTTTCTTGAATTTGAATTTATGGTTTCAAGGTTATGATTCATGTTTTTGGATGATTTCTAGATGTTTAGAAGTCATTTAGAGTAGTTAGACTCAATGAAAAGTGTTAGTAAACTTTAGAAGGACTTAAATAGGTTAAACGATAAAAAACTGGTGAAAAACAACGATCCTGGCACGTCCCTGGTGTGCGGCGCTAGTCCCCACTTTATGGGCTCATTTTGGGCGCACTGCTGGTGCGCCGCCCCAGCTACTCTGGCGCTATGGGGGCGCGACACGCCTGGCCCTCCCCAGGTGTGTCTGACGAATTTTTCAACTCGTTTTTTGATCCTAAATCATTTTAAATCGATTCCTTTTCTCAATACTTTCTTAGGTTCAGATATCCAAAACTTGTAAACTAGAATCTAACTTGAAACAACTCTTAACATCGCTAAAACGTCTCAACAAAACCCATCAATCACATGTAAGTTCAAGAATGAAAACAATTCAAGAATACAACTCAATAACATCAAATTCTAACTCTTTTAGGATCAAAATCGCTGAATTAAACATGTTTGGCGCATGGGTGAATGGAGCCAATGCTATGTGATCTCACATACCTTGTAGGGATCCCCCCTTGACGAAATCCACGATATTATCTTCAAGAACTTGACGATTTCCTTGCTTCTCCTTCTCTTTTCTCCTCTTATTTTCTCTTCTCTAAAACCCTAACTCAATTTCTTCAAAGCGTACACTGACCAAGTTCAGTTTAGACCCCCAAGTAATTACCAAAAATGAATTAAAATAAAAGGGTAAGGAAAAGACCAAACTACCCTTCTAAAATCCGGATTGGACATTTCTTATTCGAACAACCTAACTTCGAATGGGCATATCTCACTCATACAAAATCGGAATCGTGCAAACTCAGCGGCGTTAGAAAGATTATTCCAAGATATTTTCTACGATATATGGAAACACACCTAACTCATCCTGATATAGGAGTTATGGCCATTTGAGGTTGATCAAAAATCTAACTTAACATACTTAACAAAATTTCCAGATTTTATTTTCTTTCCAAAAATGACTATTTCCACTTTTTAACTTCTTTCTAGTTCTTTCTAGTTACGGGGTGTTACAATTAATTTGAAAAATGGAAAATACCTCAAAAATTCAATTAATATGGAATGGAGGGAGTATTGGCTAAGGAATTTGTCTGAGATGCAAGCTCCATTGCGATTACAACACGTGTTGTGGTGCCACATCTCAGTCGTCATCCCAACAGATGGGCCTCCATTGTTTCTCAAATTGGTTATCAAAATTAAAGACAAAATCTATTCTGCAGCTTCAAAATTATGATTTCTAAGTACCCTAATGGTCTACTCACTACTAGGATTGTTCATGATTTTGGTTAAAAAATCAAACCGAACCGTAATCCAAACCAAAACGTTTTATAAACCTGATATTTGGTTTGGTTTGGTTTTCAATTTTGAAAATCGATACTATTTGGTTAGGTTTTGGTTTTACTAAAAAAAATAATCGCAAAAATAACCAAACTGAACTGATAAATTAGATATATAAACTTTATAATTATTTAATATTATTTATAGATAAAATATCAATATTTTGTTAAATTTTAATCAACTTAATTCTTTAACTGTACCATTTTCTCAAGCCCAACACTTTATCCCAACTACAACAAGGGATACTTACATAAATATACTATATTAAATAAATATTTACTATTTATAGCAATAACCTTTTTTTTACTTGAACACATTTAATACATTTATAATACAATTTTAATACATATTACAAAGAATAATTTATTCACGTATAATACAAGTTTTATACAGTTATCACACATATTAATACACTTATAATACAATGTGTCAATTTCTTACCAAACAAGCATAATATATATATTTAAAAAATAGTTATAATGCATATATATTGCATACATATTCACTTTTAATACATATTGCAGATTTAACATAGTTTTGCTATGTATTGCTATAAATGGTAATAAATAGAAAATATCAATAAAATCAGTAATTATTTATTAAATGATACCCATCCAAGTAATTTTTTCCTATAGCAATCCTAAGTCCAAGTCCATCAAAATTCATTTTTAGTCTTTAGCTACCCTACTTCACATAAAATAGTCACACTTTCTCTTAATTGAATCACTTTGTTCATGTAATGATAACTCCAGTATCACTTAATTGCTTAATTGAACCGACAATAGTTTTTTTGTGGATTGTTCATGTACTAGGTGTTTATGTCTATCGAGATACATGCGTCCTAAAAAAAAATACTTTCAAACCGAAGAAACAAGAAAAACTAGTTAAACCGACGATTTTTTTTTTGTTTGGTTTGGTTTGGTTTTAGAATTTAAAAAACTAACTAGATGGATAGATTGATTTACTCATCACAATCGTGTAGGCTTGGGGTCGTGATTGTGATGAGAAACTAGGTTTGAGCTCTTCGATGGCGATTCCTAAAGTATTTTACGTGTTGACTCATTGTGGTAAGTATTTGTGACTCTAAATCTTCGTTTCCTACTTATCCTTTTTGATTTTGAACATCACATTCTTGTTTTGAAGTGGAAAGGTTTTGGGATCTCTCAAGAAAATACGTCTTTATGTAAAATGGTGATTAAGGGATGATTTCAACTCGTTTTTCAATGGGGTTTCCAAATTTAACCCTAGTTTTGATTAATGGGTTTTCGACAAACATGGGTCCAATTTTAAAAAATCCATTGATATGGTTATTGTTGGTTTTGAATTCTTATTGTGATCTCATATTTTTTTAAATTGTATTGATATGGAGACCCCATCAAAAAGGAAAGGATCAAGTACTAGAGTGATTGTTTGATTTCTTGAGGCAAGTGGATCTTTTGACTCTTTGTTAAGTGTATTGAACCTCGTATGTCATTGTGTGATTGGGAGTAGTGGGAATTGGTGAAGGGTTTTGTATATAGTTTGTATTGTTAAATTATGAATGACTCTTGCTATTGTAAGTTTGGGTAAAAATAGGAATCTTATTGGTTTGAATGATTTGGTTTATGACTCGGAAAATTGGATGAATATGATGATTCACTTGATGACATGCCTTCATTAATTGTTGTTAGATATTGTTTTTGATTATCAACATCATATTTGATCATTGCACATATTTGCATTGATGTTGTACCACTGTTGTGATGATACCCTGTGAGAATGAGAGGAATTATGGAGCGGGCTATAGGTTTATGGTGGATTCATTGTGTGAATATAGGGAACATGTCACACGTCTGTGATAGATTCATTGAAATGAAATAGAGATCGGGCCATACACCCGTGGCAGATGCATAGACTGAAGAGTTACCCATAGATCCCGTATCGAGAGACAACGGTTGTGTATCATTAGGACAGACATGCATCACTCTGTGTGACATTGCACTACATTCCATTGCATTTCATTTGATTCTCATCCATTGTGATGATTAAATGTTATTGTTGTTGAGGTGCAATTTGTGATGTTCTATTTGTACTCTTTTGTATTTAAGTTTGAACATCAAAGTTGGGTTGATTGTTTATTGCATGTTATCGTTGTGGAGGTTCGGTTGGTGTGGTTGGAGTACTTGTGTTCAATATTGCATTACTTAGGATTGCTAGGTTTGCATTTGGAGAACCATTATCGTAATTACCCCTTCTTCTCTTCTACATTTAACGCTTATTATGGAGAGTTGTAAGGTAATTGCTTTTCATCTCGACAGACACTTCTGACTCCTTTATTATTTTTTTGTTGTTCTCAAGGCAATTATATTGAGACTTGTATTTATTTCGAATCTATTCTAATACATTTTAGACTTGTACCCATGACAACAAGGTTTTTGGATTATATTTGAGTTATTTTGTGTTATCTACGCTATTGAATTTGTATTCGTCTTTCATTCTATTTTTACTTATGCATTTCTTTTTTTCGTTATACTTTATGCTGACTTGTCTTGGTGGGATAAAATAAGTGTCGTCACGTCTGTTTTTGGGTCGTGACCATTTTGGAAGTAATCAAAATAAAGGCTATTAAGTTTTATATTAAAGATATTTAAAGAAATGACTTTTTGATTTGATCACATTGCATATTCAATATAATTAAGAGAGTTAAAGGAGTGATTTTTAAAAAAAAATTAACATTACTTAAATAAGGAAAAAATAAAGAAAATCCCCGAAAAGGATGAAAAAATAATTATATTTCTTTGTCAAAAAGAGGCGTCACATTACTTTGTCATTTATGACAACTTTTCGTGTGTACCCTAGATGACATGCACATTTTTGTAATAGGTATATATTCATGATATGTAATTAATTGCCATGCGTACAGCAAAAGTTATTTGTGTCATGTTTTCTAACTGAAGTGCATTTTTAGTGACATGTATTTAGAAGATGAAAACTATTGTCACGTGTACAACAATAGTTGCTCGGGTATTAAAGTGACACATTTTTCTAGGCAACATGTGTTTTAAAGATGTCAATTATGGTTATCCTAAATTCATGATTAGGGTTTACATTTAGAGAAGTGCAAAACTTTGAATATATTAATAACAAAGAGTTATAATTTAAATTCCACTTGCAAACAACATTCAGAAACTACAGTTGTTGAACCAAGCGAAAAAGAAATTGTTACTTTTCTGTAGGCAAGTTTTAAAAAGTGAAAGACACTATGAAATTATTGATTCTTGAAATAAGAAAATAAGATACCTTTTCTTAGTTGAAATTTTAGTTCCACTGATTTTTGTTCAATAATTTAAGGGGATTTTACGTCCACACGTCTTTTCTCATATTTATATATCACTACGGACAATGTTTTCACTTTTCTTCATAGTTAGTTTTAATTTTTCTCATACGACAGTTATTCATGTGCTCTCTAAACTAACATGTGTTTTTTGGAACTAGGTATATTGACGAAGATGTTAACAACTATTGCGCATACAACATCAATTGTTCATGTGTATCCTAAACTAATGGATGTTTCTATGTAACTATTATATTTGATTATTCAAACTTAGAGAAAGACGCAAGAAATTAGGGTTTAGATTTAGAATATGCAGAAAGAGAAGACATATACAAAAAGCTTATTTTTATCTACCTATTCAATTAATTGCCGCTAACTAATCATGAATAACACTACATTTCATAACAACCCATTTCACACATGCAGATAACACCGTAGTAACTTGGAACAACTTTTCTATACGTGCGTTCTTAACTATATATATCCCCTCAAGATAGGTAATGATGAATGTGGAACACTTCTAGCTTGCGAAGAAGATGAACATGCATATATATGCTTTGACATTTTAAATATCAAGATGAATATATCGAATACTTTTTGTCCCTTCTTTCTTTAAATTATAGATGTTCAACCTTGCACTAAAAAAATGAAACTTCACAATTGCTCCAATATTGTTGAATTACCGCGAGCCCCAGGAATTCCAATTAAATAACCTCCATTAACACGGGATCCAATCAACAATTGTGGAGGGTCAACCACCCCAACCCTTCCTGAATGTAGCACCATACCCACTATCATTGAAGGTAAGGCCCCTTTACCTATGTGAATGTGGGAGTTGGTCCGTGAATGCGCTAACAAACTAGCTAGGTCTCTGAAAATGCAGCATAGACCTCAAAATCATGGAGACCAAGACCATTGGTCACCCTGACCGTGGCTTGAGCTTGTGAACGTGAACATGATAAAGTAGTTGCATATCAGCTGGTTTTGCCTAATTTTAAGATCTATGATATGGTTCTCGAGATTTTCTTGGAACCCTGTGCATGCAAACAAGTTATGCTACCCCAAAAAATTGGCTTTCCAAACTTGACAGATATGTTAAAACTTTCAACTATGGTCATCTCGATAAAAATTGGGTCCCACACCTATATTTTATTTTAAGCACAATACCACAAGGGGGCAAGGGGTGATCCCATAAAACTCTAGATCTGAGAGGTCCTTCTAGACCAAAATTGACATTTTTGAGCTAACAAAACTTTATATAACACCCCAAAAATTCTAAGTTAAGCCCCAAATAATTCATAAAGTGTGTATAAGGTTGTACCGAGATATTCTTAGTTAGTCTTATGTGTTAAGGTCAATTCTTAAGTGTGGGAATAATGTTGGATATGAATTAAGGTCACTATCAACCCTAGCGTAAAGTTGAGTTTAAAGCTTTCTTACTGATTGAGTTTCAATATGAGATTTTACTTGGGCCAACTTCAAAAAACCATATCTCTCAGCACATAACGAATTAGGTAACCCATTATCTGTCAAATTAAAGGTCTTTGAGATATCTTTCTTATGCCACCAAGTCTGCCTCATTTTGAGTTCGGACTAAAATGTTATGCCCATTTTAGTGAAGCCCTATCGTGTAGGTGAAGCTTCATGGCTGGCTATAAATCCCTTGAAGTGTTTCACGGACCATGAAGCCATAAACGGTTTGTGAAACCTCCCTTTTAAGGCACCTCGACAGTTTTTTAAGATGGGGTTATTTTTGTCTTTCCCATGTGTGTATGGTACCTAAATTACATCGTTTTAACCCCTTTTCTAAGCCTAAACAACAATGTTTTACACCTTATTAAGGATTTATAAAGTGTTAATAAGTTCTATTATGTTTATTAACACTTTAAGACATTAGAGCAGGGTTCCAAGTGGAGAAAAGTATTCTTCAAGTTTCATCCATTTCGCCAAAAACTTCATTCTTCCAGCTATGTAAGGTTGTCATAATGTTGGACTAGTTCATCCTCACGCCCAACATCTACAATCAAATCAGTAAAAGAGTAATTTACTATTCTATACTTAGATTTGAGTATTATTGAGATGAGTTAATTTTAAGTTCTTGAGTTCCCGTTCTTTTTGAAATACTATTCCTAATTATTGAATTGTTATATGTAATTCATTAAGATTCTTGACTTGATTCGTTCATGCCTATATTTCAGCTAGAACCCTATGAATTGAGTATTCTTGAGATGAGTAGTATGTTTGAATTCTGAATTTTTGCGTTCTGAGTATTGAGTTTTCTATAATGTTTTTGAGATCCTGAAGTTGATTCATTCATGTCAATATTTCACCATGAACCCTATTTTGAGTTACAAATCTTGAGAATCTTTTAAAGCCAACATTTGTGTTTTAGACTAAGTTTTGATGAAGTTAAGAGGATTTTGATGTGTATAAGGGATTTAAGTATTTCCCAAATGAATCATTTTAACATGAACAAAGAGAATACTTATTTTGAAAAGTTAAAAGAATTTTTCAAAAATATTGAGTATAGAACAGTTAGCTCTAAAAGAGGCCCCTTTTGAGTAATTATCTCAACCTAGAATGTACTTTTACATTGAGCAAAGAGAAATCTTGTTTTCTAAATGAGCAGTGAGTGTCATTGATAATTCAAAGTAGTTACCTCTTTTAAGAGGATAGTTTGAGCAATTATCTCCAATCAGAGAAGAATATGTTTTTATACATCTGACCAAGAGTATATATATTATTGGGAGTGGCCTTAAGCAATGAAATAGGGGATAGTTCTGACAACTCATATCCCACATAAACCATGTTTTGCCAACATGGGTACATGATCATACTTTTTAGATGAATCCTTAGTGCCTTCAGGCAGAGCTTAGTGGATACACTTAGTTGAGAGGTTCTATATCCTGACATAATATTAGACAGTTCTAGCAGCGTGGACAAGACGTTGTATCACCACGTAACTCTTACTGATGGTTGTCGGTAAGAGAATCTCCAATAGAGTAAAAGTGTATTAATATGTATCACTTATTAGGTTGAGTTCAGAAATGAGTAAGTATTTTGTAAAGATTTAAATGATTTAACTCTTGTATTTCTTTACATTCAGTTTGTGTATAGTTTATATCTATTGCAGTCCTTTCAGTTCAATTATTTGTTATTAGCCTATATTACATACTTGTACATTCAAATGTACTGATGGTATTCGACCTGCATCATTTTATGATGTAGATATACTTGTTTAGGATTATCAATAGACGTTTCGTTAAGATCACTCTACACTCAAGCTAGCTCTTGGTGAGCCTCCTTGAAATATGGAGGAATTCACATTTCATTTCAGTTTAGTTATTTTGAGGCATTGTGGGTCTTGTCCCGACACTTATCTTAAACATTAGAGGCTTCCTAGATAGATAGAGTTGAAGTGTCTTTCAGTATTTACTTTTCCTTGAGATGCTTTTTTTCAAACTATTATACTTATGTTATTGAGTATTTTACAAATATTTTGAGTTGAGTATTTACTTTGAGTTTGAATGTTCTAAATTTTGTTTTAAGCCTATTACCACTTGAATGAGTCTTCCGCCAAATAGTCAGCCAAGTCAAGAGTTTGCTTTTGGATCAGAAATGGTTCTCCAGTGATGGCCACTTCTAGGATGTAGTTTTAGGGCGTGAAAAATGTTGTATTAGAGCATAATGTTCAAGTGTACTATGGTGTCTATGAAGTCGTGTCATGAGGATCTTATTTATTGTTTTGAGGGCCTTACTTCTATAAATGTGGGACTGCATACATTTAAGAAAACCTTCCCTTCTTCCATACTTTAAATTGTGCAATAGAACTGTGTCATAAGAAAGATATTCAAACTCGTGCATTTCTCAAATCCATTCAACTACCCCTCATACTCAAGGTAGTTTAAAAGCAAAACCCAGATCCTTATCGATAAGTCACTCTAAGAAAATGTCTTCAAAAAGTTATGAGACTAAAGAGGGGCTTGAGAGAAGTCAGTGAGTAAGCTTAAGTTTTGAAATTTGAAAGAATGCACTCTTATTCATATGAGTCGTGCGTTCGAGTTAAAAGGGAGATGTACTCCCAAACTCTACTCTCCAAACCTTATTTTAGTTGAGACCCTTATGAGGAAATTTGCTTTAGAGCTTTGGTAGTATTTTCACCCAAAACGATAGTATTAGTTATGGTGTTATAAGCAGTAGTAGTAAAAGTGCCCAAAGTTAGAAGAATACATATAGAGATATAGTAATTTAAGAAACAAAGATAGTGATGAGGCAAATTATGTTGTTGCAGTCATGCACCTAGTAAGTTATTAATGAGGAGTTTTCCCTTATAGGTATACTAAGAAGTGATGAGTTTGTGTAGATTTCATGATAGAATATAGAGTAAGAGTTACTAGTATGGATAATTGGAGTATACTTTAACCAGAGGGGAGTTTATGCCAATGTGTCATTGTGTTAGTGAAATCTAAGTATCGGTATTGAATAGAAGAACAGAGTAGTCATAAGGTGAAAAATCTATGCTAGGCTTATGATTTTGATTTTTAAAGGATAACCCCATGATACTTAGAGGATTATAGATTAATTAAGTAATGATGTATTGTGAACGGGTAAATAGTACTTATGTTGTGAAATGGAATGTGATGGTAAATTGTAAGTAAGTGGACTACGAGATAAAGATTGATTACTTGTCATGAGGTCATAGTGGGTGAGTGTTTCTTAATTTTATCTAGTAGTCATAAGTTAGTATAATATGTGAGCAATTAGATTTATATATGTGTTTACTACTAGACACTAAGCTTGAATTTGAGACGAGTGTCATGATAAAAAGGATGACAACATGAGGGTCATGGTGTTAGTTTTAATATCTACTCTAGTAGGGTTGACATAAATTAGGTGAGAAATTAAGGTGTTACTTTTTGATAAATGTGAGTGGTACAAGTATGGTATTATGACTCTTAAATGAGATCAATGGAGTGTGGCTAAGTCATTAGATTAGAAAGAACATTAAGTGGTGTACCTGATATCTTATGTAGTCAGACAAGGTTCCAATTAAGCTAATGATTTTTCATGTGTGCCTAGATTGTATAGTTGAACTGTCAATCGGGAGTAGGCTGCAATAAGCATTATTTTGTTACCCTTAAAGTTTTGGTCGTGGGGATCATATATAGTCAATGCGGGTAACGATTATACAAAGACTTCTATAGGTGCCAAAAGAGGTTAAGAGAAGTATTTGAGAAATAGGTCTTAGAAGGAATCTTAGCACCTGCATATGGAAAGCTTAGTAGCCATAGGATAATCCTTTCCCAAGTATTAGTGTAAAGGGAATGTACACCAGTTTAGAGATTATGAAATAGATCCACAACTTTAAATTGTCAGCTTCAATCCCAAGGGGAAGATGATAAGATGAGAAACCTAGTAAAGTGTTGAGAATCATATAGTAATGTGTTCAGAAAGAGTTAAAGTGATATATTGACTCATTCATATTCTAGCATATTCCTCTAAGTTAGTTGTTACAATATGCTATTGATGTTTCTAATATCAGAATTACGTTCATGACCTATGCTCCTACACTTCAAACAGATTCACATCTATGCTAAGTTCCCAAAATGAGGGGAAAATACTTTAGCCCATTGATCTCAATCTTACTTCATAAAGTTATAGTTATTAGCCTGATGGTATGAACATATTCATATAAGCACTCATGGCTCATAGTATGCTCAATATCACAAATTCAAGATCTACTCTCAATGTCTAGAAACATAATATTATGTCATACATAATCTTATATCAGATGTCTCAAATGAATCGTGCTTATGATATATCGCCCTAAAGCTCTTTCAATGATCATTTTTAGTTAGAGAGTGATGTTGATAATAGTAGTTGAGTTATGATACAAGAAGAAAGTTGATGTTTCTTATGTTTGTAGGGGTAGTGTGCTTATTCCATCTAAGGTTATAAAAGTGGAGGAAGGATGAATGAAGTTTTACTATGAGTAATAGTTAAGTGAGAGTAGCTAGTTAGTTCTTGATAGTAATGTGTTAAATTTAAATTTATAGAGATGACGAGCGGAGGAGGAATTCTTAGAAGGATCGGTTAGTAGGAATCCATAGATTGGATATAGTACTAATCTTGAATATGGTGTTGTTACATGTGGATGAATACATGATGCATTAAATGCTTCTTTACTAGGACTCAAAGTTTTGATGAATGTAGTGATAAGGAGTAGTATTCATGGGATGAGATTTCCTATAGAGTCATAAAACCTGAATCTTTTGGTTTAGATTAGTATAAACCCCTCATATTTAGGATCTTGTGTTTTAGAGATTAAGCTTGAACACACTAAGAGCAAATAGTTTAAATTAGACCTTGGTAAGAGTAGTCATAAACCCTTGTAGGAGTTATGAATTTCAACTAATGAAGTGTGGTATTCATAATAGAGGGCATGGTTTAGAGGTCTTTCTAGACTTGAAAACTAGCAGTTGTATTGCTTAAGGCATAATAGTTTTATTCTTACTTCATGCCTTGATACCTT
The DNA here is from genome assembly GCA_036250505.1 of Solanum acaule. NCBI lineage: Eukaryota > Viridiplantae > Streptophyta > Magnoliopsida > Solanales > Solanaceae > Solanum > Solanum acaule. The sequence goes on along the minus strand of JAJOOR010018187.1, from coordinate 2,222 downwards.
TGTTTGAGGTATGATATTTTGACTATGTTCAAACTTATATCATTCATGACTTATGTGCTCTAGTCCAGTTAAAAAATTATTAGTATCAATTAGTCCAACCTATGTTAGTAGGCAAGCTCAAAAGTCAAGAGAGGTAGTGGTCGTAACTCTTTTCCCAAACATTTGATGACGAATGATCCCAAGGGGGAGATACTGTTACGCCCCAAAAATTTCTAAGTTGAGTCCCAAACTATTCTTGAATTGTGTATAAGGTCAAACCGAGTGATTCTTAATTGTTCTTAGGTGTTATGGTCAATTCTTTAGTGTGGGAATGATTTTGGATATGAATTAAGGTTATGGGAATCCCCTAGCACAAAGTTGAGTTGAAAGCTTTCATACCGATTGTGTTTCAATATGATATTTTTCTGGGGTCAAATTCAAACAACCATATCTCTCTGCACATACCAAATTAGTTGGCCCATTACCTCTCAAATTGAAGTTCTTTGAGTGCTCTTTCCAACGCCACCAAGTTTGCCACATTTCGAGTTTGGAGTAAACTGTTATGCCCATTTTAGTGAAGCCCTATCGGGCAGGTGAAGCTTCATGGCCGGCTATACGGCCCTTGAAGTGTTTCACGGACCGTGAAACCTTAAATTGTTCGTGAAGCCTCCCTTTTAAGGCACCACGTCAGCTTTATAATCTTGAATCGTTTTGGTCATTCCCATATGCGTTTGGTACTTAAACAATGTTGTTTTAACCTCTATTCTAAGCCTAAACCACGACATTTTACACCTAATTAAGGGCTTAAAAAGTGATGATCAATTCTTTTATGTTCATTGACACATGAAGACATTAGAGCAGGGTTCCAAGAGGAGAAAAGCTAGGGTTCAAGCATTCTTCGAGTCTTGTCGATTTCACTAAAAACTTCAGTCTTCCAGGTATGTACGTAAGGCTATCATAGTGTTGGAATAGTTCGTCTTCACGCTGTGCATCTAGTTTCAAATTATTAAAAGAGTAATCTAGGGTTCAACCCTTAGATTTGAGTATTCCTAAAATGAGTTGATTTTGAGTTCTTGACTTCCTGAATCTTTTTGAAATTCTATTTGTAACGACCCGAGAGCACCCCCTAGTCGTTACCGGCGTATTCGACCTCTCGGAGGTCTTTTACAAGCCCTTAGCATTCGTCATAGCATTTATAATATAAAAATAGCGGAAAATTTAAAACTTTCATAATATAACACAAGACTTAAAAGTCACCTCATTAAAACCTTTAATACAAAAATTGGAATACTACGTCTCAAGGTAGCCATCTTAAAACACGACTACAACACAATAGAGACACAACCCTTACAATACAATAGAACTACTATCTAGTACATTAAACTTAAGGAAATTCTTTAACATGAAGGTCCTTGAATCTTTAAGGACACACCCGAACTTGGGAATAGTAAGCCAAGCTCATCACTTCTAGGAAAGATCCTTTAGCCACCACCACCTATACTTGGTGTAAAAAGATGAAGAAAAATGGTGTTAGTACAAGAATACACTAAGTATGATAACCATGCAAAAACATGCTTATAAAAGGACATTTAGTTGGAAACCATGCATCATGCCTTTTTAGAGAAACTTCAAGAACATTTAACACATTAGGCACAATGTAAACCATATACATCATCATACACATGGAAACCATTCATAATAGCACATAGAGCCACGTATAACATTTTTGGCACATTCAATGCATACCATACATTGCCTTCCTCTTTATCTTAACTCTTTTCCTCAAGCAACCCTTAGAGAATACTTGGTGCAATGTATCACCTTAAGGTTACCTAGGGTGAACTTACATATAGCCTTCATCAATCCGAACACACATATTCATAGAGTCATAAGCATACCATAAGACATAGACTTCACATAGGAACCATCACCTAAGACAACCCCCAAGTCACACTAGTGCAATGTGCAAGACCATCCCATAACACTACTCACACCAAGTATTCCTAGGAAGACACCATAGACTAGGCACATCATATTCAACAGGTCATAACATCTTCATTTATCATTAGACATAAGACCAACATACTTCATAACATCATATAAGGACTCATTCATTTACTACATCATAGGTCATAACCCATTTAGTTCATATCATAGGTAAACCACCTTCACAACCCCTTCACAAGCTCACTTGTGCAATGTACACATGGAGTCCCATACCCCCACATATACTAAGCAAACCC
>JAJOOR010018186.1:0-37151 GCA_036250505.1 Solanum acaule | reverse complement strand
TTGTTTTACAAACCCCCCCCCCCCCCCGCCCCACATTAATTACTTGTTTTTGAAAGTAATTTGACTAATTGAATATAATTGTTGGTTAAAGTAAAGTCTGAACCATTTTCCTCGTGGGATCGACCCCAACCTATAAGTTGGGTTCTTTACTTGATAATGATCGCTTATGCTTCTTTAGGGAGGTGTAATTTGAGTGTATCAGTACCTGGCTCAAGATACATAAGGAAGTCAATATGATGCTTTGGGGGTACGTTAGGTAGGTCGGTAGGAAACACATCTACAATATTTTAGACAAAAAGAATTGACTCAACTAGAGGGACCTCCCGGCATGGCTAAGGTGATGGTCTTAGAGATGTAATCTAAGACTGCACAATAGGCGGATAACCAGTCCATGCCTAGCTTCACATTGAAATCAAACATGTAAAGCAATATAAGGTTAGCCAAGGCATCACACCCCTGGATAGTAACTAAGAAAGATTGAAACACCTGATATACTACTACAGACTCATCCACGAGGGTTTACAAATACAACAATGCTTCCATAGGCTCAGAACTCATACCCATACAAGAGGCATAATACACAGACATATAAGATTAGATAGAGCCTAGATAAAATAAAGTCAAGACGAGCTGATGGAATAAAAGAATCATACATGAGATCATATCATCTGATGTCTTTGCCTCATCCCTAATTAGAGCTACATAGAAATGGCCCTTTCTGTCTCTCCCGTGGGCATCTATCCTACCACCTGACCTTTCTCCCTAGGGACCATCCCAAATACCTTGTTGCCCACTGTAATGGTCCTGAATATGACCTCGACCCCTAGCTGGTGGTGTTTCTGGTGGAGATAGTAGAGCTTAGGGACCTATTTTTTGAGTTGAAACAATTATCTTATTCAAAGGGAAATTCCTAGCCTAGTGATACAACTCACTAAGATCAAAGAAACCCTAAGATGATCTGCTAGTAGAAGAACGACCATAATGGTCTGAAGCAAAAGACTGGGACTCATGACTCTTACTAGAGATAACCTTACACAGTAATATCAGTTGCCCTCTAAGTCGAAAATGAGGCCTAAATGGCTAGCCTTACTGAAAGGCCTACCGAGTCATATTATGAGCACATCTAGACCTAGAACGGGACCATTGTAGCTACTCTCATATCTATCTCTCTTATTGCGTCCCCCATGGGCCTCATGATAGAGTTGCACAACTATGCGGGCATGGTCAACAATATCAATAAAGGAACAACCCACAGAGACTAACAACTTAGTCTCAATATGCATCTGAAGTCTCAATCAATTAATAAAGCATCAAACTCTCTCCTCCTCAATAGGTAGAATCAAGATAGCACGGTGGGATAGCTCATGAAATCTCACCTCGTACTCCAACACATTAATAGAACCTTGCTCAAACCTAGAGAACTGATCCATGAAATTATCTATGACGCTGCAAGGGATGAACCTAGCCAAGAAGGCCTTAAAAAACTCGGTGTAGGTAAGCGAAGGAGACCCAATATCCTGGTCTAAATGAAGGTACACCGCAACTATCTGGCAGGCCCATCTCACTGATACACAGAGAAGTTAGCTTCTCTAGACTCCATTAAGTTCAAAGTATGAAGTTGCTCCTGACATGTGGTCAGAAACTCATAGGCATCCTTACCCAGAACCCCTAAAAATCTAAGAGGTGAAAGCCTCAAGAACACTCTGAGCATCTTCTGCTCCTCTAGTGGAATAGCTCCATCCACATTCATGGGTTTGGCACTCCCGGGTTGTACCTGGGCATGAGGTGCCTATGTTGGAGTTTGATTCTTCTAACCTAAAGTTGGTGCTAAAGCTGGGGCCAACTGCATGCTTCCAAGCTCTTTGAAGAGATGGGTATTTGTTGTCGGATGATCTTAAGCCATAGTCGAATTAGGTGGTGTCTGAGTTGGTCCCAGCCCTACCGGCTGATTTGGAGGCCGAGCTAGTGGAGGGTCTTTTGCTGGCTCTGTACTCCACTCTCTATCTAGGGGTGGTACTGAACCTCTACTAGGTAGAGGGGGTCGACCCCTACCCTGAGTTTTCTTATGAAAAGAGTGAAACAAGTGAGATTTCAAGAAACTAAAAACACAAATGCTACACAAAGTGGATGCAAAAGAGATGAATTCCTAAAGGCACCATGTACTCTCTAAAAGAATGGATACAAATGTTTCCACACTAATCCGTAGAACTCTAGTAGTTATCAATTGTATACAAGTGAGACTAGTGAACCTGGGGCTCTGATACAAACTTGTCACAATATGATTCCTCGAGTCATAATGGAACTAACTATATCCCACTAATAGATAAGCAAACTTGTAACCCAGAACAACAAGTAATGAGTATAGGGGTAAACTAATAGAAATAACTCTAAGCAATAAAATAAGACCGAAACTAAAGCAAACCAACATCTATATACAATAGAAACCCTCCTAGAATGTGGAAGTCACAAATTCTAAGTTGTCTACCATGAAAATACAAGTTCCAAAAGTTGACCACAATAAGCTTTCTCAAAGGTAAAGACTAGAAAACATATACACAGAAGGAGATGGACAGTACTAGGAAGCAAAGTGCTCACCCTCATTTTTGGTCCCCAATAGATGGGAAAGATGACGCGAACGATCACCACTGATAGTTAGTACTAGGGCATGTATCATGAAAATGAACCAGAGTGTAGCATGAGTACTAATACAAAGATAATCAAAGACACGACTTCCAATTCAAGTGTCAACGATCACATCCAATAAAATAACCCAACAGAATGGGTTGGGGTCGAGTCCCAAGGGAGTGGTTAGTAATCAAGAATTCAATAGAAATGTAAAAATTAGTTCAAGTCAATCATGCTATAAATATTTACGTGTAAAATCATACTAAATCAAGAAGTGACAGGAATGTCAATTATCAATAGGGGGTATGTAATCAATTAATAAAATGAAAATAGAAAAAATATAAAGATGTGAGATAGGGAGACGATATTTTTGGGATGTGATAGGAATATGGGATAAAATAAACTACCGGGTAAATGCTATTGATAGTAAATTGCTGAACATTTGTAACTAGGCTAGACTTTAGTGGGGGTAAATTTCTCTCCAACAACTTACCCCGAATCAACTAGGTTTCTCTTGAACACCGAGTTGCAACATTTAAGCACAATCTCCGCCTTAGCCCATTCTCTCTCTCGAGCTGAAAGTGTGGGAGAAGGTCTAAGATTCACTCTCTCGAGCTGAACCCATGACGACCCAATAACCACCGGCTATGGATTTAGTAGTCTTAGTTTTAAAACCTCTCTCTCGAGCAAGCCAAAAACACTAAGATGAAATCTTATTTGCAACTACAACACCATTAAGTTCAAACACAACTACTAAAACAAATCACAATTAAATAGCAAATAGACTAAAAATAAGCAATACCCAACAATAAATTTAACCCATATTCACAAAATCACATCCCAAGAATTGGGGTTTTAGCTAGACATGAAAAAGAGATAGAAATCTATGCCAACAAGTATTTCCATCAAGTGGGTACGATAGATGATGTCTTTAAACACGTTGAAGATGAAGATTCTTGGATACCCACTTCCAATTTCTTGGAGTTGAAAACCTTCAAAACCATCAAGCTCAAGAACAATGTCTCCCAAAAACTCTAAGAACTAAGACCCGATACTAAGCTACATAATTAAATGGTTATTTATAGTTTTCGAAAATTGTTGTTGTGAAGGACCATTCAGCGCCATTAGTCGGGATCGTGGATGCACTCGGCGATCCGCCCTTTGGTTTGGTTCATCGCCTTTCATCTTTTGCCTTCAGCATCTTCACGTTTTGAATCATTGGGAGATATGGTGTTGCTTCGCGGAACTATTCAGGGACGCACCGATTGCTCCCTTTCACTACCAACTTGATCTTTTCCTTCAGGGCTCAGCACACACAAACTTTGGGCGAGGTTACGGCCATTCAGCGACTCGTCTAATGCATTAGGCGATCTTCATGCCGTCTTTTCTTCCTTCTTTCAGCTACTTTGTTCCTTTTTGCTCGATAGTGGCCATGCTTTGTCTCTCAAGTAAAATACCTAAAACTTAAGGATTACATCAGATATTGATACAAAATATGCATTTGAGGACACTAATTCAATTAAAATATAGCCCTAAATGAGTCTAAATTATGGACTCATCAGATATCACTAACTAAGGGTGAGAGGGGATGATATACCCAAGACGACTTTCTGACCTAGGTATGGGCACTATGAATTCCTTTTGATGTCATTTGGCCTAATTAATGCCCCGACGATATTTATAGACCTAATGAATAGGGTGTTTAGGCAATACCTTGATATGTTTGTGAACGTGTTCATCGATGATATTTTGATCTATTTGAGGAGTGAGAATGAACATACAGGCCATTTGAGAATTGTGTTGTAGGCCCTTAAAAACCACCAACTATTTGCAAGGGTATTGAGGTAGATCCTAAGAAGATGGATGCGGTTAAGACTTGGCCTAGACCTCTAACTCCTTCTGACATTAGAAGACTTTTGGGTTTGGCCTGTCACTATAGGAAGTTTGTCGAGGGATTTTCCTCCATTGCTTCTCCATTAACGACTTTGACTCAAAAGAAGGCCAAGTTTGAGTGATCGGAGGCTAATGAGAAAAACATCCAAGAGTTGAAAGATAAACTTACTTCTGCTCCGGTGTTGACCTTACGGGAGGGTACATATGGTTTTGTTGTATATTGTGACACCTCAAGAGTGGGTTTGGGATGTGTCCTCATGCAAAACGGTAAAGTGATTGCCTATGCTTCAAGGCAACTTAAAGTCTATGAGAAGAATTATCCGATCCATGATCTTGAATTAGCAGCGGTAGTATTTGCCTTGAAAATATGGAGACATTACTTGTATGGGGTCCATGTAGATGTTTTCACCAATTACAAGAGTCTCCAATATGTGTTTAGTCAAAAGGACATGAATCTATGACAAAGAATGTGGTTAGAACTCTTAAAGGATTATTACATGAGTATCCTTTACCACCCCGACAAAGCCAATTTGGTCGCGGATGCACTTAGTAGACTATCTATGGGTAGTGTGGTCATGTAGAAGATGAAAATAAAGAATTGGTTTGTGATGTGCACAGGTTGGCCCGGTTAGGTGTTGAACTAGTGGATTCCACCAAGGGTGGTGTCATGGTCCATAATGGCTCCTAATCGTCCTTTGTGATGGATGTGAAGTCTATACAACACCTTGATCCTATATTATTTGAATTGAAAGAATCGGTACTCAAGAAGTTCGTTGAGGCTTTCTCCCAAGGGGGAGATGGGTTCTTGGGTACCAAGGTTTATTATATGTTCCGAATGTTGATGGGTTGAGGGAGCAAATTTTATAGGAGGCTCATAGTTCTTGGTATTCCATTTATCCGGGAGCCACCAAGATGTACCGTGATCTACGGGAAGTCTATTGATGGAATGGTATGAAGAAGCATATTGCGGGATTTGTAGCCAAATGTCCTAATTGTCAACAATTTAAGGTTGAGCATCAAAGGCTGAGAGGCTTGTCACAAAATATCCATGTTCCTACTTGGAAGTGGGAGGATGTGAACATTGGATTTTATTTTGGGTTTGCCTCGCACTCGAAGGTAACATGATTCTATTTGGGTCATTATAGATAGGATGACTAAATCAGCCCACTTTATTCCTGTTAAGGCTTCTCACTCGGTGGAAGACTATGCCAAGTTGTACATAATTGTGGTAGTGAAGTTGCATGGGGTTCTAATGAGTCCACAAATTGGACTTATTTAGGGCTTTATTTTGATAATAATAGTGTCCTCGAATGCTTATTTTGTCTAAATATCTGATGAAAACTCTTAAGTTTCAAGTATTTGAAGTTTTAGTGAAAACATGGACACTTAGGTGCAAAAAGGAACAAAAAGGCTGAAAAGAATGAAGAAGTTGAAGCCTAAGCATCGCCAAGCACACTTGGTGATTCACCGATAGGATTAATTCCACCATTTGTTCCAACACGCAAAGCCACGAAGGAGAAGGATAAAAATGGTGATAAAAACGAGCGGTCGACGCTTCACCAAATATTTCCGTGAAGTAGTACTATACCGCCCAATGGTCCAGAACGTGAAGTGCTGAAGGCAAGCATGAAACGACGATGAAACAGAAGAAGGACGAGTTGTCGAGTCATTTGGCAATTCTGACTAACCCCGCCAAATGATCCGCAACACTATTTTATGAAGTCTGTAAATACTAAACTTATTATCAATTTTTGGAAAGTCGAACATTTATTTTACTTTCCAGAATAGAATAGTACTTTTTGGATATTTTCTCTCAAGTTTGGAGAGGGTTTTTGGGAGACTTGAAGAAAGAAGGGTTTCATCTTCCCCAAGTTGGAAGTAGGTCTTCTCCATTCTTCTTCCTTTGCTTAAATCAAGGTTTAATTTCTTATACCCATTTGATTTCATTATCATTTTAGCTGTATTTTGTTATTTCTTGATGTGTGGCTAAAAACCCCCATTCTTGGGGTGTGATTTAGCAAACATGTGTTGATATTATTGTTGGGTCTTGCTTGTTGATAGGCTAGATGTAGTTTAATGGTGATTTTACCTAGTGGCTGTGGTTTAACCTAAAGGGTTTGTAGTTGCAAATACAAAGTCACCCATGTGTTTTTGGCTTGCCCGAGAGGGAGGACGCAAAAACTAAGACCACTAGACTGATGGCCTAAGGAGTGGGTCGACATGATGTTTAGCCCGAGCGGGTGAGCCCTAGTCCCATATCCTAACACTCAGCTCGAGAGAGTGAGTGGGGTATGGCGTAGGATGGTATTCATGCGGCAAATGGGTGTCCAAGAGAAACGCATTTGAAACGGGGTAAGTTGCCCGAGAGGGAACTTATTTCCATTTAAAGCTTAACCTAGTCATTATTATCTTACAAATTTCCTCTCAAAAGCATGTACCCAACTACTTATCTCAACTTTTATTGCGGTCACACCCTAAGAATTCTTTCCTATACTTGATTTTCTTGCTATTTTTGTTGTTTTTACTAATTGTGACAAATCCCCCAAATTGATATTTGACACCTTCGTGTCACCCCCTTCAATTTACTATGTTTTTAATCGTTAATGTTTTTAGCTACGACTAGTTAGAACTAAATATTATTTTTCTACTATTTCTCAAAACCACTCCCTTGGGACACAACCCCAACCTCTAGTTGGGTTACTATACTATCGATGATCGTAGACACTCAAACCGTAGGTTAGTATCGTTGGTCACGATAAGCATCAACGACACTCAGACGACCGTACGTTTGAGATTTTTTAGATTAGTAGAATTTTTTTTCTTCTTAGTTGTAATTTACTAACTTAATTTTTAGTTTTGTTTTGATTGATTGTGTAAACATTTCAAAAAGTATGAGTGTTAACAGTAGTAACGGAGCCAGGTGGGCCATCGGGATGACATCGGCGACCTCAACGATGTCCAAGAGCCCAACATCAATGATCCACATCTCATGGAAGGTGTTGGAGCCATCCGGCTACCTACAGCATAGGGAAATGCGGTGTTCCATATAACGAGCACCATGTTGCAATTCTTGCAAGTATAGGGACTCTTCAGTGGATTAGCACATGAGGACCCACATGAGCATCTTCGAAACTTTGTAGATATGTGTGGACATTTCTCGTTCAAAAACATCTCGCAGGAGTCGGTTCGATTAAGGCTATTCCCTTTCACATTGATGGGGCAGGCGTGCAAGTGGCTAGCTGAGTTACAACGTAACTCGATCACTTCATGGGAGGAGTTGGTCACTGCATTTAATGTGTGACTTTTCCCTCTCTCGAAGATGATATCTATTCGGGATAGCATCCAAAGCTTCAAGCGTTTGAATGGAGACCCTCTGCACGAAACTTGGCTCCGATTTAAAAAATTGGTGTCACAATGCCCAACCCATGGCCTACCTGATAATCTACTTCTTCAATACTTTTATCGGAGTCTAGACTCGGTAAACAAAGGTGTAGATGACCAACTCTCACCCAGAGGATTAATGCAGCAACCATATGCAGTAGAAGCTCAACTTCTCGATGGCATGACAACCATCAATAGGGCGTGGTACACCCACGAAGACCAGGTCTCACCGGTCACATTTCAGCTATCCAAGGAACAGGTTGAGAAGATAATGAGAGAGACCAAAACATGGCCAAGATCATGATGCAGCTTGACATTTTATCCAAGAATGTCATGGGGGCTGGTGCCTAGGGTGTCAATGCTCTACGAATTGGAGGTGCGAATCCTGAGAAGATGAAATTTGAAGCCATATGACGATGAAGTGAATTTTCTAGCTAACCAAGGTGGTGGCTACCGCTCAAACTACCCAAGGCAGGGTGGAAATCAAGGATGGGTTAGAGATGAAGGCTGGAAGGATCGAGATCGTGAATGGAGGGACTGTATTCCAAAATTGGAAGGATGGGGAGAAGGATATATATGTGCCTACCCACGAGCATTAAAAGCCCAAGGATTCAGAAGGTGGTAGGTGTGAGGATATGCTTTCGCGTATTCTAAACAATGTTGAAGGGTCAGACAAAATGCTAAAAGGTATGAAAGAAGACGTGTCTACCCTCAGCCAGACTGTCACCTCCCATTCAATTTCAATCAAATAGTTAGAGACCCAAATGGGTCAAATCTCGTCTCATCTCAATCCGAGACAACAAGGGGGTTTGCCTAGTGATACTACAGCTAACCCCAAGAGTGAGGTCTTAAGGTCAACTTACATCGTGCCACGACGTTAAATATGACATTGTTTTGGAGGCAACCCAAAACCATTTACTCGCCTTCTGTTATCTTGATAAAATAATAGTGTGTTGTTTGTACAGATTGAGTAAGGAAAGTGCTTGAAAAGATGTATTGGGGCGAACAACAATTCAGTTTGGCGGATCGCCGACAAGTTCGGCGCACCCAATCATTCCCATCATTTGACGCAATACATCTTAAAGATTGAGTCTGTAAAACTCGGCAGAGTATGAATTTTGTCGGCACATCGCCAATTTAATTGGCGATCTCGATAATAGCCGTCGATACACTGCTCTCCAGAACAGAAAACTCTGTTATAATCGGCGAGGAAAGTAGACACTCAGCATTTCATCGAGTGACTGAGCGAGATCGACTAACATCACCGAGTGGGAAGAAACTGGACGGTCACAAGCCACAAGTTTAAAGTTCCATTTCATTCGCACTTTGGTAGTTATATTTCTTTCACTTTTGGAGTATTTCAAGTGTCGAATTGTGTTTAGATTCAGATCACATTGTTGCCTAGCAAGTCAGTATTATCTAGTTCGGCATCAAATGTTGGTAATCAAACCCCTCTGTTATCTGAGCATAATTTTTACTCATTTTCATAATTACTGACAGTATAAAATCACTATTAAGTCTTTGAGTTGCTGGAATGATGTTTATTATCGACTAAGACTTGGTATTTTTTGAATGATTTGAGGGACTACAACTTAACTTTGCTTTGAGTTGAATTGATACGCAGTGGGAATGGAAACCTTTATGGGTCTTCGTTGAAACTGAGTCATATAAGCTTAAGTTGCATTATCTAGGGTTGCAGGGTGAAGTTTGAAAGGCTAGGTTGAAAATAGACACGTTGAGCTGATAGGCGAGATGAACAAAATCTGCCTAACTACTTGGCGGTTCGCCTAACGTCCCCATTTCGCCTTTAAATGAATACTCTATGTATTGATTGATTTGTGACTTTCGGCGATCAGTTAAATTCACAAAATGTACTCGGTGACTCGCCGAAAGACCCCTTATTAGCCCTTTGTCTGCGCCCTGGTATCAGTTGTACATCATTTTCAACGATTATCATAACAGGATAAGCACTTTGCCAACTAGCTTGGCCAAGCGATTCCACCCTCAGAAACAACCGTTTACCCCTGTTTAAATTACTATCTAACTTATCCTCGAAGTCCTTGCAGAAATGGCTAGACCAAAAGTCTCAGGGAGAAATGATCCACTCAGGTACATAAGAGCAAGAGAGTTTTAAAACGATGAAAAAAAAGCGGAGTTAGCCAGACAAAGGAAATATACCAATGAAGCCAAAGCAATGAGACAAATTCCCATCGACCCTAATGTGCCTTCATGGGCTAGAAGTTTCGTTAATGCAATACGGGCCTTCAGAGCAGTTTAGGAGATAGATCAAATGATTGCAGCCAATCTTGCTGCAGAGGCCCCGGTAGATATAGAGACTGAATAGATAGGACTCTTCTTCACCTCTTTCTATGTCTTATCTTTCTTCAACTCTGAATACTGTCATTACCTGCATTTGAGGACAAACGCTTTTATTTGTGGTCGGGTGAGGCCCACCTTGGTTTGCTTGTTTCAGATACTTATGTTTTGTTGTACATTTGGGTTGTCTATTTATAATTATGTCAATTACTGCTTTTCAATGGACGTTTGAGCCTGTGGCTCCGTTTACTTCTAATTGCAAAAGGATTTTGACCCTTCCGAATTTTTTTGAATTTTTCGCACATTTTTGCCACCCTTCGTGAATTGAATGTGGCTATCTTTTGCAAAAACTTAAGCCTTGGTTTCGATCAATACCGATGACTTGAATAGTGCTCTCAATTGAACGAACATGAATGTACGGCTAAGATGAGGCACAAATGAAGTTGCATAGACAATATGTGAACTCTTTGCATCTCGTTGTGACTAGCCATTTATTGAATTGATTCTCTTGTAATGATCGTTGCACACTAGCGAAAGTGTGTAGTCTTGTTTAACTTAAGTGTTGATGCCTTGTGTGATTAGCTTGCTTTGAACTATGCATGAATAAACCTAGAATTTGCCCTATTAGTCTGATTGATTTAGAAAGGTGTCCTCTTGATATGATCTTAGGCAACTTTAAAGAGTTTGAGCTAAATTTGACACATACCTCTTTTGTGGCCTACCCATAAGTGTGTGAAACTCTTTTGAACACCCTTTGAGCCTGGCCTTTCTTTGAAAGAACCTTGATAAACCCTAGACCTTACTTGACCCACTACCTGTGATCCTCTTGAGTTGTGGTTTAGTGAATAGCCAACTTAGGCCAAAAGACAAAGTTGGGGGTGTGGTGAAAAGGAAAAGGAGAAGTCAACAAGTGCAAGAAAATGTCCCCCCTAACCCATTGTAGTGCATAAAAGTGGAAACCACTTCAATTAAAAAAAAACAAGTTGAATAAAGTACAAAGGAAATCGGGTTCCCAAGCAGTCCATGAAGGTGAATAAAAAGGTGACTTAGAAGCACTAGAAAAAGAATTGATAAAGGTAAGAAGGGAATACCTTGAGAACACCACTGCTCACGAGGAAAAATTCACTGAGCTTAATTAACCATACATTTGCACTCAGCCCCATTACAAGCCTTAGAAAGACCTTTTTGATCTTGCGCAAGCCGAATCGAAAATTGATTAGAAAATAAGGGCAAACCTATGGGAGAAAACATGCATTGTGTTCCACTTTTTGAGTGTGAGCGTTGCATTTGATTCCTGATCTTAAATTGATTAGCCTCTATGTGTGAATATGGATTCATTCTTCATGTGAGGGCATTTAGATACTTTTTGTTGAGCTTGAACTTGCACAAGTAGGAAGTATTGCGAGTATGAGAATCTTTGGTAATGGTGTGTCACAACTTGAATATTTAAGTACTGATCTTTGCATAAGTAGTTTGAGTCTTGTTGTGTATGTTCATGATTGAGTGTTGTATATGTAGCACTGTTTGAGACACCCTTTTTGAACGGCTGAACTTGAGTTTGCTTGAGGACAAGCAAAAGTTTAAGTTGGGGGTGTTGATGAGTCCACAAAGACTCATTTAGGGCTTTATTTTGATAAGAATTGTGTCCTCGAATTCTTATTTTGTCTAAATATCTGATGAAAACTCTTAAGTTTCACGTATTTCATGTTTAAGTGAAAGTATGGACACTTAGACGCAAAAAGGAACAAAAAGGCTTAAAAGAACGAAGAAGTTGAATCCTGAGCATCGCTAAGAACACTTGGCGATTCACCGATGGGATTAATTCCGCCATTTGTTCCAGTACGCAAAGCCATGAAGGAGAAGGATAAAAAAGGCGATAAAAAGGAGCAGTCGGTGCTTCGCCGAATATTTCTGTGAAGTAGTACTATACCACCCAATGGTCCAGAACGTGAAGTGCTGAAGGCAAGCATGAAACGACAATGAAATAGAAGAAGGGCAAGTCGCCAAGTCATTCGGCGATTTCGACTAACCTTGCCGAATGATCCACCAACACCATTTTCTGATGTCTATAAATACTAAACTTATTAATAATTTTTGGAAAGTCGAACATTTATTTTAATTTCAAGAATAGAATAGTACTTTAGGATATTTTCTCTCAAGTTTGGAGAGGGTTTTTAGGAGACTTGAAGAAAAAGGGGTTTCATCTTCCCCAAGTTGGAAGTGGGTCTTCTCCATTCTTCTTCCTTTGCTTAAATCAAGGTTTAATTTCTTATACCTATTTGATTTCATTATCATTTTAGGTGTATTTTGTTATTTCTTAATGTCTGGCTAAAACCCCCATTCTTGGGGTGTGATTTAGCAAATATGTGTTGATATTATTGTTAGGTCTTGCTTGCTGATAGGCTAGACATAGTTTAATGGTGATTTTCCCTAGTGGTTGTGGTTTAACCTAAATGTTTGTAGTTGCTAGTACAAAGCCACCCATGTGTTTTTGGCTTGCCCGAGAGGGAGGTCGCGAAACTAAGACCAATAGATTGATGGCCTAAGGAGTGGGTCAATATGAGGTTCAGCCCTAGAGGGTGAGCCCTAGTCCCATATCCTAATACTCAGCTCGAGAGAGTGAGTAGGGTAAGGCGTAGGCTGGTCTTCATGCGGCGAATGGGTGTCCAAGAGGAACATATTTGAAACGGGGTAAGTTGCCCGAGAGGAAACTTATTTCCATTTAAAGCTTAGCCTAGTCACTATTATCTTACAAATTTCCTTTCAAAAGCAGGTACCCAACTACTTATTTCAACTTTTATTGCGGTCACACCCCAAGAATTCTTCCCCATACTTAATTTTCTTGCTATTTTTGTTGTTTTTACTAATTGTGACAAAACCCCCAAATTGATATTTGACACCTGTGTGTCACCCCCTTCAATTTACTATATTTTTAATCATTAATGTCTTTACCTACAACTAGTTAAAACTAAATTTTATTTTTCTACTAATTCTCAAAACCACTCCTTTGGGACACGACCCCAACCTTTAGTTGGGTTACTATACTATCGATGATCGCAAACACTCGAACCGTAGGTTAGCGTTGTCGATCACGATAAGCATCAGGTTATCTATTATTCTGGATCGGAGTCCTCAATTTATTTCATACTTTTGGAAGTCATTCCAAAAAGGGCTTGGTACTAAGTTTAAGCTTAGTACAACTTTTCACCCTCAAACGGATGGTCAAGCGTAACGTACCATTCGAATATTAGAAGATATGTTGAGGGCATTTGTTATGGATTTCAAGGGTAATTGGGATGACCAATTGCCATTAATAGAGTTTGCCTACCATAATAGTCACCACTCAAGTATCGGTATGGCTCCTTTTGAAGCCTTGTATGGTAAGAGATGTAGGTCTCCGGTTGGTTTGTTTGGGGTAGGTGATATAGCTCTTATTTTGTCCCGTATCGGTTTTTGAGGCCATTGAAAATGTTCGGATCATTAGAGAAAGGTTGAGAATGGCTCAAAGTAGAAAAAAGTCCTATGCCAATGTTAGAAGACGGGATCTGAATTTTGATGTTAATGATTGAGTCTATTTGAAAATCTCACCTATGAAAGGGATGATGAGGTTTGGCAAGAAGGGGAAACTTAGTCCTCGGTATGTGGGCCCATATCAAATTTTGAAGCTTATTGGGAAAGTTGCTTATGAGTTAGATTTGCCAAATAAGTTGGCTCCGGTTCATCCAATAATTCATGTTTCTATACTTAAGAAATATATTGGAGATCCGGTATTTCTCCTAGAAGGGTTGGGAATGGATGAAAGTCTTTCCTATGAAGAGGTCCCGGTAGAGATCCTTGACCGGCAATTCAAGAGATTGAGAAACAAGGAAATAGCTTGCGTGAAGGTTTTATGGACGAATCACTTAGTTGATGGTGCTACTTGGGAGGTTGAGGCCGATATGAAATCCCAATACCCTCATTTCTTCCCCTCTACTCCTATTAAACCTTAAGGTAATTAGTTCCCCTTGAATTTAAGTGTTGTGGAAGTCATGAGTGTTATATGAGCTTTTCCATGATTTCCTTATGTTATGCATGTTTCTTATGAAATTCTTGTGTTTTGAGAAAATGAGTTTTCATGATTTATGTTCCTCACTTTGTTGTGCATATAGTATGATTTGCCTATTTAAATTCATGAAATGTGTTGATGAACATGCTTTAGTATGCTTTTGAGAGTAATTGTGTTGAGCATTATTTTAGTTGGACAAGGTAGTTCCTCCTAATATTATGAGAAATATTGAGTTTCATGCATATTGGGTTGTTAGATGTAGTCCCTACTTCCTTGTATTGCATTTACTATGTTTTGAGATGGAGTTTATGTTTCCTTCTTTGTATGGTGCATCATTTTGATGTTTTATGCATAATGCACTACTAGTCTTGAGTCTTTATTTCTGTAAGGTGTCTAGATCATCATTCGAGGATGAATGTTCCCATGGGGGAGATATTGTAACACTCCCCAAACTAGTATGATAAGCTAGAGCTTGACGTTAGGGGTAGAGCCTTGAAGGTACCTCCCCGTACCTTCAAATTCATGTGTTCATGTTAGAATGTCAAAGCCTAAAATCCCAAGAACCAACCATGGGTCCTAGAGGAAAAGACCTAGAAGGCTGCCAGGCAGTGACCCACGGAGGGCACCCATGCCTCGTGGGTCAAGCCACGCTCCGTGGGTAGGCAGTGTGTAGGCGTCCGTAGGTCAAACCCCACAAAACAAGCCCTAGAACGCCAACCCACACTTCACGAGCACGGGCCGTGGGTACATCCACGGTCCGTAGGTGAGGGAGTTATGGGTCACACCTGGAAGGCAGCCTTTGGGAATTTGTTGAGGGGTAGTTTAGGGTTTTCCATTTTAATCAACTATTACGTGACATCATTTTTTATATTATTTTAGACTAACTATATAAGTGTTGAAGCCCTAAACTAAGTCATCAAAATCATAACTACCAACTTCCCCAAATCCAAATCAATTTCTCTGAAAATTTTCTTTTTAGAACTCTAAGAAAGAAGAAGGAGAAAGTCAAGCTAGGGTTTGTAGGAGATGCCTTTTTCCACTAATTTTTTGTGAGGATTATTTCATTGAGGTATGTAGTCCTTTATCCATGGATTGTTTTCATCCATGGAGTCCCTCCAAACTCAATTTTAAACATTGTAATTTCCCCATAAATTTAGGGTTTTACTCCAAGTCATGGATTCCTTTTCAAAAACGTTTCTATTGATTTAATTACATTATATTATAATTGAATTACTATTTTGTTATGGTTTTATGATGAAATCTCCCAAGAATCTATGAAATCCCATGTTTCCCAATTTATGCCTTTGTGATGTGGGTGACTTGATGAAGGAAGAATACTATAAGATTGTGCTTGTAGTAATTTATTTTATTTAATCATGTTATTATCCATATCAAATGTTGTAAACCTAGATGTATTGGATGGAATGTGATACTTGACCCAAGAGGGGTAAAACATGAGAATTATACATGATTGTGGATTCATTGTATATGCTTTATGAACATGATTATAATCTTATTTATGTGTTGATTGAAA
Source organism: Solanum acaule (assembly GCA_036250505.1). NCBI lineage: Eukaryota > Viridiplantae > Streptophyta > Magnoliopsida > Solanales > Solanaceae > Solanum > Solanum acaule. The sequence continues at coordinate 21,357 of JAJOOR010018186.1, read as the reverse complement.
GGTCATTCTCATAAATACATAATGAACATGATGTGAAAGTTTTCCTCACAATATGATGATTCTAAGGTTGAAAATCCATTCTCACCTATTGAATATATGAGCTATTTTATGAATTGTGTTGAATGGAGGGTTAAGGAACTCTTTCATGCAAGTGAACTTAATTCAATACTAAACATGTAATTGTGGGAAATATTTCTTAGCACCGAGTTGATATTGAATATGAGGTAGAGGCTCTCCCATTAAGTAAGGCCAGCTTTCTCAAAGTAATCTCATGAGATGGAAGCTCCTCCGTTAAGTAATGTTGGGGTCTCTAGTAACAATCTCCTTATCCCATAACCTATGTGGCCCTATAAGTCTTTAGCTAGTGGATCCACCTAAAAGCTAATACATTTTAGTTATACCTTATGCAAGTAGGACACCTCTTTTCGGTGTGGGGCAGGACACCGGATTCCATGTTAAGCTTACATGGTCTATGTTGGTTAAGGCTATTCCTACCATGCTAAGAATATGAACAAGAACATGAATTATGAATGATGGTTACTCAATAAGCTTTACTTAGATTGAGTAGGATTATCGGATCTTATTCATGCATTGCACAAGTATGCTTTGAGGGTACAAATTCTATGGTTCTCCTATGTTATAAATTTATGTAATGAACATGCTTATTGTAACGACCCAGAAAACTATTAAGTAACACTAGAGCCTAACGATTGTGTATTGATTTTGTAATGGGGTTGCATGTGCTAGAATGTCTTCCCGAGCTTAGGTTGTGGGGTTTAGGTGTTAAACGTCAAGGTACGAATCCCCAAGGACCAACCAAGGGGTCCTTGAGGAGGACCCTAAAACCTAACCCCCAAGACCCCAAGAAACAAAAAATCTGCCAAGTTGCTGTGAACTACAGATAGGAACCTACGCCCGTAGGTCCATCCACGCTCTGTAGATGGCCTCTGTAGGTCAGGTGCCCAAATGGAAAGCCACAGACCCAAACCACAGACCAGTAGGATGGGGCGTCACCCCACCTACGGTCCGTAGGTGTAGGGTCGTAGGTCAGGCCTGTCAAAGCTATCAATTTGGCCAAGTGTTAGGGTAGTTTAGTAAATTCCTTTTCGAGTTAGTTAGTTAGTTAATGGACGGTTATTATTGATTTTTTAATGTGTTATAAGGGTTTTAAAGTATTAACTCCTTTTCCAATTCATTTATTCAAAATAAAAATTAGAAACCTTCCCTCCTCTCCAAAAATCCTCTCTTTGGAAACCTCTATTGGAGAAGCAGGAGGCAAGCTTTGAAGCTCAAGTTTTCAACTTTCTCAAGAAATTTTCTTGGATTTCTTCCCAAACAGGTATGATGGTCTTGATCCTTAACTCAGTTACTTTCAAGGAGCCAATTTCAAAGATGATTTCATGTCTCCAAAATTCCCCAAAAACCTAGGGTTTTCAATCTATGCATGGGTTCAATTCCAAAACGTTTCCAAAAGGTTTTATATGATCAATTATGAAAGGATTGTTGAATTATTGATCAATTATGGTCAATTTATTCTATGAACCCATGTTTCCCCCAAATTCTTAAGTTGTAAATTCGGAATTGATCGATCAAGAAAGTATGTTGAATTGTTTATGTTTATATTGATTTAGTATTTGAATCATTTTAATTCCATTATCTATTGTAGTATCTTGGATTTATGGGTTGAGATTGATTCGTAGCCTTGAAGGGAAATTTGATGAAGGATTATGTTTGATTATGATGTGAATTACAAGTGTCTGATCTCAATATGTGTTATGATTATGTTTAGAATAGAATTGTGTTAGTACTGAAAGCTTATTCTCAATTTAACACTTATGAATGATGATGATACATGTGAAAGGTTATTCTCACATACACACACTCATGAATGATTAATAAATGATGTTTCTATGATTAAGTTAATGATGAAGTATTGATTGAAAGGCTGACATGTTGTGAAAGGACTTTCTAACAATACGGGATTCGTAGTTGAAAGGCAATTCTTTTCTTTGAATATATGAGCTATCTAATGAATGAATGTTGGGTTTGAGATGGATGCTCATCCGGGAATTGAGGCATGGTATCTAGTAACAATCTTGTATCCCACAATGATGACTAAAGTAATGAATGTTAAGTACTCCGTGGGGATTAATGCTAAGCACCTAGTGGATATGAATTAAGATGGATGCTCATCCGGGAGTTGAGGTGGGGTATCTAGTAACAATCTCTTGAGATGGATGCTCAACCGTGAGTTGAGGCGTGGTATCTAATAGCAATCTCCCTATCTCATAACTATGTGCTCATATAGGATATTAACTAGTGGATCCACCAAAGCTAAAATGTAAGGGTCCTACCTTAGGCAAGTAGGAATCCCTTATCCGGTGAGGGTTACATCGGGATTCTATGAATTGCTCACATGGTCTATGTCGGTTAAGTCTTACGCCAACAAAGAATGTCAATGAACTATGGCTTCTCAAGAATGCACTACTTAGTGTGGGTGGTAGTATGGGATGCCATCCATGCATTGCACAAGTAGGCTTTGAGAGGGGTTATGGTGTGTTCCTCTAATGTGCTCTTAGTGAAGCTAAAGAAAAATGTTGATTTAGATACTTAATGTAATGATGCATGGTTCACTTGGATTGTATTATGAGTTACTTCCCTGTCATGACTTATTGTGAATAGTAGTATGGGATGCTATTCATACATTGCACATGTATGATGTAGGGTTGTCCTAGATGATGGCCCTAATGTGATGATTTGATTTATGAAATGTCTATGTTCCTTATGTATGAGTATTGTTTAAGGATGGAAAGGATGAATGGTAAGTTCACTTTTGGTGGCCTTGATGTGGTACTTAGTATGGATGGTGGTATGGGACACTATTCATACAATGCACAAAGTACAGCTTGAGGGTTACTTAAGTTGAAATCTTAATGTGAAGGAATGAATTTTATGTTTTATTATGTTCTAATGTGATGAAATGAGTTGTCTGTTGGTTATGTTTGTATATTATGCCTCTTATACTTTTGTTCATGAAGGTTTTCTCAAATTGTCATAAAAGCATGACTTTCAAATAAAATGTCCATTTTAAGCATGGTTTTTGCATGGGTATCATACTTAGTACATTAAATGTGCTAACCCATATTTCTTCTATTTTACTACAAGTGTAGGTTCCGGCATTTGAGTTGATTCTCTCTAGTTGAAGCTTGGATTGAGTTATTCCAAGACTATTGGTATAACCTCTTGGATTCGAGGACAAGTACTTTGATATTTCATTTCTTTCATGTAATAGACATTTGTTAGGCTTTCTATTGTAAAGGGTCATGACCCTACTTTTAATTCGGATATTGTTTTAAGATGTCCATGTGAGACTAGTAGACTTTCGCTGTTTTAAATGAAGTTTTTGATTGTATGGATTTAAAGAAAAGTTTTAATTCCGCACCATTTTCCTTATATCGAATGTTATGAATGTTATGAGGCTTGTATGAGACTTTTTGGAGTCTTGTACGCTGTGTCGCTTCTGGGGTATAGGCTCGGGTCGTGACAAACTTGGTATCAGAGCATAAGGATTTGGGAATGGTTTTAAGGATTGATGTCTCACAAGCCATGTCTAGTAGAGTATTGTTCATAGGTGTGAGTCGCGACACATGTATGAATGAGAGGCTATAGGACATTAGGAAGCTACACTTCTTTCATACTCTTTAAGTCGTGACTTAGAGTTTTAACATTATGAAGTACTTTTACTAACCCTTCTCTTGTGTTTATAGGATATGAATACAAGAAGGACGACAGGAAGAAGAGTGGAAGAGGAGATTGTGAATGAGGGAGTTCTTCCCCATGGTCCTCAAGGTGACCAAGTTCCTCAAGGAAATCAAGTTCTGGTTCATGCTCCGACAATGAACAATGAAGAAAATTGGTCGTCTTTTCTAACCATAGGCCAAGCCATGACGGCCCAAGTTAATAGGGAAGTTGGACCTCGAGTGAATGCTAATCAGAGTACTATGGCTTTGAAATTGACAGATTTTTCTAGGATGACACCCCCCCCCCCCCGAGTTTCTAGGTTTCAAAGTAGAAGAAGATCCCCAAAAGTTTGTTGATGAGGTTTGTAAGATACTTAGTGCTATGGGGGTGTCTTCGGAAGAGAAGGTGGAGCTAGCCACCTACCAACTAAAAGATGTATCTCAAATTTTGTATGAACAATGGAAGGGTGCAAGGCCAAGTTGAGCGGGTGCCATAAATTGGGAGGTGTTCAAAGAAGCATTCCTTGATAGGTTTTTCCCCTTAGAGTTGATGGAAAAAAATTTGGTAGAGTTCATGAACCTTCGTCAAGGGGGTATGAGTTTGAAGGAGTATTCTCTTAAGTTCACCCAACTATCAAAATTTGCTCCAACCTTAGTGTCAAACTCGAGGTCTATAATGAATAAGTTTGTGATGGGAGTGTTCGGTTTGGTTGAGGAAGAATGTCGTACGACAATACGCCATCATGCCATGGATATTTCAAGGTTCATGGTATATGCTCAACAAATGGAGGAGACGAAACTTAAGAAAATGAATAAAGAGGCAAAAAGAGCTAGGCCCGAAGAACAATGTCAACCAAGGTCCACAAAGAGGTTCTGCAACCATGATTCCCAATGGTCAACAAGGATAGGGTGTCTAACCCTAATTCTCAAGGGGGAAATGGAGGTTGTTCTTCTTTTGAAAGATATATATGTTCCAAGTGTGGGAAGCAACATTTGGGAAAGTGCCTTCCTGGCACCGATGGTTTCTTTAGGTGTGGAAAGAAGGGTCATAAGATAAGAGATTTCCCAAAACTCTCGGCAAAAGGAAGAGAGGCCAAGCAAGCTTCTAATGATGGTACAGTTCCTATCCCTCCAAATTATGGTCGTTTCTATGCACTTCAAGCTAAAAAGGGCAAAGGACCTCTTCTGGATGAATGTATCGGTATGTGATAGTTCCTTATAGTTGTGAATGACTTGTTAAGGTTCCTATTTTATTTTCATGTTAAGCCTTAGTTTGGGTTTACTCCTAAGGGGGAGTTGGTATGTTGAATAGTAAGGTTGTTGAGTGTTCTGATATCGTTATCTCTTTCTTCTATTCCTATTCAAGCTTGGGACCAAGAGTTCCTTGTAGCTTGTTTCATGTTTTGGAGTCATGTGTTAATATGTGTTTCCATGGTCTCCTTATTCTATGGATGTTCTTGATGAGTTATGTTTAAATGAGAAAATGAGTTTTATGAATTATGTTCCACATGTTGATGTGCATTTAGTATGAGTTGTCTATATGTTTCATGAGGTCGATTGTTGAATATCCCTAAATGTGCTTTTAAGAGAAAGTGCATAATGTGCTTAATATTGTTATGATGAGCATGATTTGAGTTGGACAAGGTAATTCCTCTAATGAAATGAGAAATGTTGAAGTTATGATGTATAATGAGTTTGTAGATGTAGTTCCTACTTTCTTGTGTTACATGGAGTATGTTTGAAATGGAGTTGATGTTTCCTCCTAGTTTTGTGCATTAGTTATGATGTTGCATGCATGATGGGCTGCTAGTCTTGAGTCTTTATTTCCTTAATGTGTTTAAAGTTTCATTCGATGACGAATGTTCCTAAGGGGGATATAATGTAACGACCCAGAAAACTAGTAAGTAAAACAAGAGCCTAATGATTGTGTATTGAGTTTGTAATGGGGTTGCATATGGTAAAATGTCTTCCCGATCTTAGGTTGAGGGGTTTAGGGGTTAAACGTCAAGGTACGACTCCCCATGGACCAACCAAGGGGTCCTTGAGGAGGACCCTAAAGCCTAACCCCAAGACGCCAAGAAACAAAAAATATGCCAAGTTGGTGTGACCTACTGATAGGGACCTATGCCCCGTAGGTCCATCCACGCCTCGTGAATGGCCTCTGTAGGTCAGGGTCCCAAAGGGCAAGCCACAGTTCCACGCCAAAAACCAGCAGGATGGGGCGTCACCCCACCTACTGTCCGTAGGTCTAATGGCTTAAGGTCAGGCCTCTAAAAGCTGTCAATTCGTCCAAGTGTTGGGGTAGTTTAGTAAATTCCTTTTTGAGTTAGATAGTTAATGGATGGTTATTATTGATTGATTAATGTATTTTAAGGATTTTTAAAGTATTAAACTCCTTTTCCAATTCATTTATTCAAAACACAAATTAGAAACCTTCCCTCCTCTCCAAAAATCCTCTCTCTAGAAACCTCCATTGGAGAAGAAGGAGGCAAGCTTTGAATCTCAGGTTTTCAACTTTCTCAAGAAATTTACATGTAGTTCTTCCCTAAAAGGTATGGTAGTCTTCATCCTTGACTTAGTTTCTTTTAGGGAGCCAATTTCAAAGATGATTTCAAGTCTCTAAAAGCCCCCAAAAAACTATGGTTTTCAATCTATGCACGGGTTCAATGCCAAAACGTTTTCAAAAAGTTTTATATGATGAATTATGAATGGATTGTTGAATTATTGATGAATTATGGTCAATTTCTTCTATGAACCCATGTTTCCCCAAAATTCTTAAGTTGTAAATTGATTGATCATGAAAGTATGTTGAATTGTTTATGTTTATATTGAATTAGTATTTGAATCATGTTAATTCCCTTATCTATTGTAGTATCTTGGATTTATGGGTTGATATTGATTCATATCCTTGAAGGGAAATTTCATGAAGGATTATGTATGATTATGTTGTGAAGTACATGTATATGATCTCAATGAATGTATTATGATTATGTTTAGAATGGAACTGTATTAGTATTGAAAGCTTATTCTCAATTTAACACTTATGAATGATGATGATATATGTGAGAGGTTATTCTGACAATGAAGTTTCTATGATTATGCTATTGATGAAGTATTGATTGGAAGGCTATTTTCAATTGTACTCTAATAAATGATAATGACATGTTGTGAAAGGACTGTCTCACAATATGGGATTCTTAGTTGAAAGGCTATTCTCATCTTTGAATCTATGCTCTATCTAATGAATTAATGTTGGGTTTGAGACGGATGCTCATCCGGGAGTTGAGGCGGGGTATCTAGTAACAATCTCTTATCCCAAAATGATGACTAAAGTAATGAATGTTAAGTACTCTTTGTGGACTAATGCTAAGCACCGAGTGGATATGAAATGAGATGGATGCTCATCCGGGAGTTGAGCAGGGGTATCTAGTAACAATCTCTTGAGATGGATGCTCATCCGTGAGTTGAGGCAGGGTATCTAGAAGCAATATCCCTATCCCATAACTATCTGCCCAAATATGATATTATCTAGTGGATCCACCAAAGCTAAAATGTAATGGCCCTACCTTAGGCAAGTAGGAATCCCTTATCTAGTAAAGGTGACACCGGGATTACATGAATTGCTCACATGGTTTATGTCGGTTAAGGCTTACCCCCACAGAAAATGGTAATGAACTATGGCTTCTAAAATATGCACTACTTAATGTGGATGGTAGTATGGGATGTCATCCATGCAATGCACAAGTAGGCTTTGATAGGGGTTATGGTGTATTCCTCTAATGTCCTAATGGCTAATGAATAAATGTGCTCTTAATACAGCTTATGAAGAATGTTGATTTAGATACTTAATGTAATGATGCATGCTTTACTTGGATTGTATTCTGAGTTACTTCATTGTCATTACTTATTGAATATGAATGATCCTTGTCTATGGTGGCTTCAAAGGATTACTTAGTGTGAATAGTAGTATGGGATGTTATTCATACATTGCACATGTATGACTTAGGGTTGCCCTAGATGATGGTCCTAACGCGATGATTTGATTTATGAAATGTCTATGTTCCTTATGTATGAGTATTGTTTAAGGATGGAAATGATGAATGGTAAGTTCAGTTTTTGTGGCCTTGTTGTGGTACTTAGTGTGAATGGCGGTATGGACGATATTCATACATTGTACAAAGTATAGCGTCAGGGTTACTTAAGGTGAAAGCTTAATTTGAAGGAATGACTTAAATGTTGATTATGTTCTACTGTGATGAAATGATTTGTATGTTTGTTATGTTTGTATATTATGCCTTTTATACTTATGTTCATGAAGGTTTTCTCAAATTGGCATAAAAGCATGACTTTCAAATAAAATGTCCGTTTTGAGCATGGTTTTTCTATGGCTATCATACTTAGTAAATTAAATGTGCTAACCCATATTTTCTAATTTTTCTCCAAAGTGTATGTTCCATTTCTTAATGCGGTTATCCTTTGTATCAAGCTCGGGTTGACTATTCTCATTGCTTGTGGTGAGTCCTCATGATTCAAGGACGAGACATAACATTTTGAGTTTCTTTTTTAGTACTTTCTATTTGGATTACGTTGTTGGGGCTGTGACCCTATTTTTGATTCATGAATTGTAATAGATGGCTAATGAGACAAGTTAGACTTCCTCTTTTATTTTATACACACATTTGGACTTAACTGTTTTTTTAATCTAATTGTTATATTATTTTTTGTTATGATATGCTAAGTGGCTTACATGGAGCCTTTCGGGGTTTTGTGTGCATTGTTACGTCTAGTGGGTACCCTTGGGTCGTGACACTATGTTCCACTTGGTAATAGATATGATGGTACTAGTATGACTCGCATTCAAGATATGATGCAGAAAATGATCAAGAGGTTTGAGATGACATATGAGAATGTGAAAGAGATGATTTTGTATGTTCATGCATTGTGTGCCAATGTAGAACTTGCCCCGTTGGTCCTATGAAGACAATCTAGGCTAGGAATTGGGAGATGATCATAGGCCCTTGTTCAAATGAGTCCACATATTTCTATTCCTCTTTATAGAATGGCTCCAACAGAACTTAAGGAGTGGAAAGAACAATTGAGGGATTTTTGGACAAGGGTTTCATCTGACTAAGTATCTGTTCGTGGGGTGCTCCAATTTTGTTTGTTAAAAAGAAAGATGGGTCCTTTTGTATGTGTATTGATTATCGACAATTGAACAAGGTGACCATTAAGAATAAGTATCCTCGTCCAAGAATATATGATTTATTTGACCAACTTCAAAAGGGCAAGTTATTTCTCTAAGATTGATCTCCGGTCGGGTTATCACCAATTGAGGGTGAAGGAAGAAGAAATTATGAAAACAACTTTTAGGACCCGATATGGCCATTATGAGGTCTTAGTGATGTCCTTTGGTTTGACTAACGCTTCGGCGGCGTTTATGGACTTGATGAATAAAGTGTTCTGACATTATCTTGACATGTTTGTGTTTGTATTTATTGATGATATTTTGATCTATTCAAGAACTGATAATGATCATATTGATCATTTGAGGATCGTATTGCAAATCCTCAAGGACCAACATTTTTTTGCCAAGTTTAGGAAATGTGAATTTTTGTTAAGGTATGTGGCTTTCTTAGGCCATATTGTTTCAAGCAAGGGTATTGAGGTGGATCCAATTAAGACGGATGTGGTCAAGAGTTAGCGTAGACCTCTATCACAGACATATATTAGAAGCTTCTTGCGTGTTTCCAGTTATTATAAAAGGTTTGTTGAGGGGTTTTCCTCCATTGCTTCTCCTTTGACGGCATTGACTCAAAAGAAGGCAAAGTTTATATGGTTAGATGCTTGTGAGAAAAGTTTTCAAGAGTTGAAAGATATACTTACTTCCGCTCTGATGTTCACTTTAACAAAAGGTACGAATGGCTTTGTGGTATATTGTTATGCCTCTAGAGTTGGATTTGGATGTGTGCTTATGCAAAATGGTAATGTGATTGCCTATGCTTCAAGGAAACTTCAATTCCATGAGAAGAATTATCTCACTCACGACCTTGAATTAGCGGCAGTGATATTTGCCTTAAAGATTCAGAGGCATTATTTGTATGGGGTTCATGTTGATGTTTTCACAGACCATAAGAGTTTAGAATATGTGTTTACCCAAAAAGATCTAAATCTTCGCCAAAGAAAGGGTTGGAATTATTGAAGGACTATGGTATGAGTGTTCTTTATCACCTCATAAAGGCAAATTTAGTAGAGGATGCTCTTAATCGACTATCAATTAGTAGTGTTGCATATGTTGATGATGATATTAAATAGTTAGCAAGGAATGTACATAGATTAGCCCGAATGGGTGTCTGATTGGTAGACTCTTATAGGTGTGGTATTATTGTTCATAAAGGATCAGAATCATCCTTTGTGGTGGATGTTAAAGCAAAGCAATGTCTTGATCCAAGTTTGGTAGAATTGAAAGAAGCGGTACTTTAAAAGTCCGTTGAGGCTTTCTCCCAAGGGGCAGATAAGGTACTTAGATACCAAGGTCGTTTATGTGTTCCAAATGTTGAGGACTTAAGGGAACAATTTTTGGTAGAAACTTATACTTCTCGGTATTCCATTCACCCGGGAACCACCAAGATGTACCTTGATTTACGGGAGAACTATTGGTGGAATAGGATGAAGAAGGATATTACGGGATTTGTGGCCAAATGTCCAAATTGCCAACAAGTGAAGGTTGAGCATCAGAAACTGGAAGGATTATCCGAAGACATTAGCATTCCTACTTGGAAGTGGGAAGACTTGAATATGGACTTCATAGTAGGGTTGCCACGAACTCGGCGACAATATGATTCCTGTCAAGGTTTCTTATTCGGTGGAAGACTATGCTAAGTTATATTTGAGGGAGATGGTGAGATTGCACGGAGTGACCTTTTCCATTATCAACGATAGTGGTACCCAATTTACTTCTCAACTTTAGAAATCCTTCCAAAAGGGTCTTGGAACTAAGGTTAAGCTTAGCACAACTTTTCACCCACAAACCGATGGGAAAGCGGAGCGTACTATCCAAACTTTAGAAGACATGTTGAGGGCTTGTCTGATTAACTTCAAGGGATATTGGGATGACCATTTTCCTTTGATTTAATTTGCCTATAATAATGGCTATCACTCAAGTATTGGTATGGCTCTATTTGAGGCTTTTTATAGTAGGAGGTGTAGATCTCCTATACGTTTTTTGAGGTGGTTTAGGTTGCCTTGATAGGGCCCAAGTTAGGTTATGAGGCTATTGAGTAAGTTTTACTCATTTGAGAGAGTTTGAGAACCGCCCAAAGTTGACAAAAGTCTTATGCAGATGTTAGAAGAAGAGATCTAGAATTTGATGTGCTTGATTGGGTTTACTTAAAATTCTCACCAATGAAGGGTGTGATCAGATTTGGTAAGAAGGGGAAGCTTAGTCCCCGATATGTTGGCCCGTATCAGATTTTGATATGTGTTGGTAAGATTACTTATGAGTTAGATTTGCCAAATTAGTTGGCAACCGTGCATCCCCTTTTTCATGTCTCTATGCTTAAGAAGTGTGTTGAAGATCCAACATCCATAGTTTCCCTAGAAGGGTTGGGAGTTTATAAGAGCCTTTCATATGAGGAAGTTCCGGTTGAGACATTGGACCGGCAGGTTAAGAAGTTGAGAAACAAGGAAATTGCTTCCGTGAAGGTTTTATGGAGGAACCAACTAGTTGAGGGTGCTACTTGGGAGGCGGAGGACTGTATGAAGTCCTGATATCCTAATTGTTTTCCTTCTACTCCTATTCTAACCTGAGGTAATGAATTTCCTCTTGGTTTGCTTTATGATTTGAAGTCATGTATGTTTTATATTTTCCATAATTTCCTTAGGATTATGCATGTTCATGAATTGCTTAAGTTGTGAAAGAAATGACTTATGTGAATTATTTTCCTCATGTTGTTGTGCATTGAGTATGAGTTGCCTACAGATTTCATGAGATGAATTGGTGAACATGCTTTGACTTGGAGTGGAGATTTCCTCCTTGAATATGTGCCTTGATTATTGATTGAATATGAGCTCCATGAGATTTTCTTGAGCATGCTTTTAAGTTTGAGATGGTAAGTTCCTCCTTGAATGAAAGAAATTTGAAAAATTCATGCATATTGGGTTGTTAGATGTAGTTCCAACACCCTTAAGGTGCATTGAATATGTTTATCTTGGAGTTTATATATCCTCCTTAGTTGTGTGCATTTTGATGAGTTGCATGCCTAATGGGTTGCTAGTCTTGAGTCTTTTCATTTACAAATGTCCTTAAAATCTCATTTGAGGACGAATGATCCCAAGGGGGAGATAATGTTACACCCCAGATTCGAAAGAGGGAACATAGAAGCTTTTCAAAACTTACAGGTGCAATCCACAGGGCCCAACCACGGGTCGTGGGTCGAGCCAAGAGTTGTAGGTGGGGCCGTGGAGAGGTGTCACCTAAAGTTGTCCAAACATGGACCATAGAGGGACCTATGGACAGCCGGTGGGTCCGTGGACCGTGGTCCAACAACCATAGGTCCCAAGGCCAGAAATCAAATCCCAGACCATCAAACCACAATTGACCAGGATGGACCGTACAGTCCGCCAGTCGTGGTCTCGTCGGTCAGGCTGGGCGGTTAGTTCAAGGACTTAAGGGTCTCTTCCAATTTTAATTAAATCAATATGGTGTCATGTTGGTAAGTATAGACCACCTATATAAGTATTTTTAACCCCCAAAATTCACCAATTAAGTGATTCTCTCAAATCCCAAAAGAAAACCCCAAACTCCTCTCAAATATATTCTCTCTCTAGAAGGAAGAAGAAAAAGAAAGAGATTGAAGTTAGGTCAAGATCAAGTCTCCTAATATTCAATCTTTTGTGGGAATTGTGACTAAGGTATGATGGATTTTCATCCATGGGATCTTTCCTTCCATGGAGTCCCCTAGAATTCCCTAACTGTAAAGTCTAAATCCCTAATTATAGTTAGGGTTAATGTTGTGGGTTAAGATGAATGTGGATTCAATTGAGTGGATTGTGATTGTTTATGATAGAATTGGTAGAAATACCTATTTTTAGAGTGAAATTACATGTACCCATGTCTATTCCATGATTTGACCTAGAATTGATATAGTTGGGTTGATGCCATGAAGGAAAACTTTGTGGGCTTAGATATCTCCTTTTAGGATTGATGAAATATGATGTTAATGACTTGAGATTAGAGCTTAGATCATGATCATGAGATTTAGTGCTTTGAGAGTAAATCCTAGATTATGAATTGTTGATTGTTGATGTTGAAGTGTTGAAGGGATACTTCCCACAATGAATTGCAAAGCATGATTGCATGAATGTGAAAGATTTACTCACATGAATGATTCTAGGTTGCAGGGATTGCTCACCTAAAATGAATCTAGACTAAACGGCTATGTAATTGATAGGCTAGAGGCGACTACCCTTGACCTCCATATGAAAGGATATGAGGTGTTTCCCATACTCCTTAGAATTGAACAAGAGGTGAGTCCCCGCATTCCTATTATGATAAATGGACATGGAGGTTAATACCCATGATCCTTATGAAATGATGTGGAGGCGAGTACCTGTGTCATATGATGTGATTTTGGAGGCGAGTACTCATGATCTAAAAGTAAGTAAGGCAAGGGGTGAATACCCAGTAGCCTCAGTAAGTTAGGCAAAGGGGTGAATCCCTATGTCTTTAAAAGTAGGTATGAATAATATGAACTATGTTATGGTAAATAAATGGCTTGTGATGTTTCTTGACATGCCTTCCATGAGGTAAGTTGACTAGAGGCGGATGACCCAAGTATTGACTAAGGATGAGTAAGGTTGATTGAGAACTACTCCTTTCGTATTATGATATTGTTTTATGTGCATTGATTATACATGTGGTTTATATTGGCTAACCATGGCGTTTATATTATTTATGCTAGCTATTATATTTAGTATATGATTGTACTAACGCATACTCTTGCCTACATTCTTATCAAATGTAGGGTTCGGTGACATAGATCCTCACTCTTTAATAGCTTAATTGTTGACCAAGGAAGTGAAGATTTGGTGAGTCCTCATTGTGTTTGAGGATGTGATCACCCATTTCTGTTATGACTTTCTTTTATATCTTGGACTATTGTATGGGCTGCGTCCCAAGACATTACTCATGTTGTTTAGATGGTTTGAGACTATGGTATTAGACTTCCTCTCGTTTTATAAGGACTTTGATTGTATTTAATTTTTTAAAATTTCTGCACCATTTTCTATTACTTGATGTTATGATATGCTAAGTGGCTTGTGTGAGGCCTCTCGGGGTCGTGTACGCCTTGTTACATCTAGGGCGTACCCTGGGTCGTGACACCATGTGTCTGTTTTCATCGACCATAAGAGTTTACAATATGTGTTTACCCAAAAAGATCTAAATCTTCGCCAAAGAAGGTGGCTAGAATTGTTGAAGGACTATGATATTTGTGTCCTTTATCACCTCAGATAGGCCAACGTAGTAGCAGATTCTCATAGTCTACAATCAATGAATAATGTTTCACATGGTGATGATGATAGGAAAGAGTTAGCAAGGGATGTCCATAGATTAGCCCGATTGGGTGTTCAATTGGTAGACTCCGCCATGAGTGGTGTTATGGTTCATAAAGGAAAGGGTCGAAATCATTTTTGTTGTGGCGGATGTTAAAGCAAAGCAATGTCTTAATCCGACTTTGGTGGAATTGAAAGAAGTGGTACTTAGAAAGTCCGTTCAGGCTTTCTCCCAAGGGGGATATGGTGTCCTTAGATATCAAGTTCGGTTTTGTGTTCCAAACGTTGATAACTTGAGCGAACAGATCTTGACTGAAACCCATATTTCTTGGTATTCTATTCACCCGGGAGCTACCAAGATGTACCGTGATTTATGGGAGATCTATTGGTTGAATGGGATGAAGAGGGATATTGTGGGATTTGTGGTTAAATGTCCAAAATACCAACAAGTGAAGGTGGAGGATCAAAAACCAGGAGGCTTATCCTAAGATATTAGTATTCCTACTTGGAAGTGGGAAGACTTGAATATGGACTTCATTTTAGGGTTGCCACGAACTCGGGGAAAGTATGATTTGATTTGGGTTATAGTAGATTATAGTAGACCGAATGACTAAGTCGACCCATTTCACTCCCATCAAGGTTTCTTATTCAGCGGAAGTTTCTGCTAAGTTTTATTTAAGGGAGATGGTGAGATTACACGGAGTGCCCTTGTCCATTATCTCCGATAGAGGTACTTAATTCACTTTTCAGTTTTGTAAGTCATTCTAAAATGGGTCCTGGCACTAAGGTTCAACTTAGCACAACTTTGCACCCACAAACCGATGGGCAAGCAGAGCGTACTATCCAAACATTAGAAGATATGTTAAGGGTTTGTGTGATTGACTTCAAGGGAAATTGGGATGACCTATGCCTTTGATTGAATTTGCCTATAACAATAGCTATCACTCAAGTATTGGTATGGCTCCATTTGAGGCTCTATATGGTAGGAGGTATAGATCTCCTATAGGTTAGATTGAAGTGGGTGAGGTTTCTTTGATAGGGCCCGAGTTAGTTCATAAGGCTATTGAGAAAGTTTGACTTATTAGAGAGAGGTTGAGAACCACCCAAAGTCGACAAAAGTCTTATGTCGATGTTAAAAAGAGAGATCTAGAATTTTATGTGCTTTCATTGGGTCTACTTGAAAATCTCACCCATGAAGGGTGTAATGATGTTTGGTAAGAAAGGGAAGCTTAGTCCCCGATTTGTAGGCCCATGTCAAATTTTGAGACGTGTTGGTAAGGTTGCTTATGAGCTTGATTTGCCTAAAGAATTGGCATCGGTACTGCATCCGATTTTCCATGTCTCTATGCTTAAAAGGTGTGTTGGATTTCCGACATCCATAGATTCCCTTGAAGGGTGGGGAGTTGATGAGACTTTCATGTGAAGAAGTTCCTGTTGAGATTCTAGACCTGCAAGTTAAGAAATTGAGGAACAAAGAAGTTTCTTCCGTAAAAGTGTTATGGAGGAACAATTTAGTTGAGGTTGCTACTTGGGAGGCTGAGGCCGATATGACGTCCCTATATCCTCATATTTTTCCTAGTACTCCTACTCTAGCTTGTGGTAATGAAATTTCTCTTTGTTTGCTCTATGATTTGGAGTCATGTGTGTTTTATGTGTTTCCATGGCTTCCTTAATATTCATGTTAATCAATTGTTGAACATTTCTTAGCTTGGAATGAAGATTTCCTTTTTCGATATGTGTTTTGGGAATAGATTGCATATAGACTCCATGAGATTGTGTTGATCATGTTCTTAAGTTTGGAGATGGTAGTTCCTCCCTGAATATGAGAAATCTAAAATTTTCATGAATATTGGGTTGATACAGGTAGTTCCTACTTGCTTTTGGTGCATTGAATATATTTAGCTTGGAGTTGATGTTTCCTCCTAGGTTGTGTGCATTTAGATGAGTTGCGTTCATGATGAGTAGCATGTCTTGAGTCTTTTTGTTTGGAAATGTGCCTAGAATTTCATTTGAGGATGAATGATCTCAAGCGGGAGTTAATGTAACACTCCATATTCGAAATGAGGCAAAACAACTGTTAGAAGGAACTGCAGGTGCCATCCACGACCAGCCACCCATGACCCATGCACTGAGCCACAGACCGTAGGGAGGGAGGGTCCGTGGTTGGTCACCCCAACCTAGATTCAGACCTCAGATCTACGACCTGACCAATAGACCGTCATTCAGACCACTTTTCATGGTCCAGTAGGTGGGCCTAATTCTCTGTATCTACCCACGCTTGACAAGGACAGACCGTAGGTCTATCCACTGTCCGTCAACGGGGTCTCATGGGTTAGGCCTGGACGGTTATTTTAGGGGCTTATGGTCTTTTCTAGTTTTAATTAAATTGAAATTGTGTCGTTTTAATCAAGCCTAGACAGCTATATAAGTATTTTTAACCCCTAAAATCCCCCATTCAAGTCATTCTCTCAAATCCCAAAAGAAAATCCAAACTCTCTCTCAAATATTCTCTCTCTACAAGGTAGAGAAGAAGGAAGATAGAGAAGCTAGGTCAAGATCAAGTCTACCAATATTCAAGCTTTTGTGGGTTTTGTGACCAAGGTATGATGGCTTTTAATCCATGGAAGTTTTCCTCCTATGAAGTCCCCTAGAATTCCCCAATTGTAAAGTCTAAATCCCTAATTCTAGTTAGGGTTTCTTCAAATGTTGTGGGTTATGATGATTGTTGATCCAATTGAGTAGATTATGATTGTTTAGGATTGAATTGATAGGTTTACATGTTTTTAGGATGAAATTACATGTACCCATGCTTATTCCATAATTTTAACATAGAATTGATATAATTGGGTTGATGCCATGAAGGGAAACTTTGTGGGCTTAGATATCTCCTTATAGGATTGATGAAATATGATGTTAATTGCTTGAGATTCTAGCATTGGTGATGATAATGAGATTTAGTGCTTTGAGAGTAAAACCTAGATTATGAATTGTTGATTGTTGATGTTGAAATGTGGAAGGGATACTTCTCACAATGAGTTGTTAAGCATTATGTATGAATGTGAAAGGTTTTCTCACATGAATGATTCTAGGTTGGAAGGATTGCTCACTGATTAATGACGTTTAAAAGACACTTCATCCAATTCTAACCGTCAACAGTTGTTAATCAGTATAAAATCCAACTAGATGAGTTTGGTTGAATCCCACAGGGAGCCGTATGTGTTTAAGATTCAATTTGGAAGTATGAACATGGTCAAATCAGTCATAGGAATAAAAATTGCCAAATAAAAACATCATTCAAATCAGGGGTTGACACGAATGTCAAATGGGGGATTTTGGTTTTGAATTATCGACTATAAACAACAACAAACAATATGAAATAACAATAATTAGACGGGCTGTTGGGATGTGATTCGATTATAGGCTAATATAAACAAATGAGTAATTGCAACTATTAGTAATAAGCTAGATATTAGTGAGTAAGCTAGGCTATAGAGGAAGTAAACTTTGTCTCGAACAATTTACCCCGAATCAAGTTGATTTCTCTCGAACATCAACAAGCAAGCGAAATAAGAGCAGCCCACCCCTTAGTCCATTCACTCTCTTGAGCTGAATGTGTGGAATTGGGTTTAGGATTCACTCTCTCGAGCTGAACCCAGGTCAACCCAATACCCACAGACTATAAATCAATAATTTTAGTTTTAAAACCTCTCTCTCGAGCAATCCTAAAACACAAGGGTAGAACTGCATTTACAACTACAATTGTTAAATTAAACCACAATTAATGATTGAACTTACTTCTAAATAGCATTTAAACTAACAATTAACAATTAGCAATACCCATAAACTAAATCAGCCCATAATCACATAAGTTTTAGCTAGATATCATGAAAAGATAAAAATCGTTACCAAATTAGGTTTCCATCAATTGTTCATTGTTTATAGTTCCGAAATCCAAAACAACTCTCACACTCACAAAGATGAACACATGCATGACTTAACCCATAGGTTTTCCCTTATTTTCCAATCAACAACAGTTTCAGCTCACTCAAGATCAAAAAGGTCTTCCAAGGCTTGTAACGGGGCTGAGTGTAAAGGTATGGTCATTTAGGCTCAATGGCTGCTATCCTCATGAAATGTGGTATGAACATCACTTGCTTTCCTTTTCTCCAACATTTTCACTTGCGCTCAAAATTTACCCCATTATTCGCTTCCAATGGAATACCGGACACCCCATTTCTTTTGCAACTTTGCCATTCTTTTTCTTTTTCATTCAAATTTTATTTTTCTTCTTTTCCCTTTTTTTTTATATGGAGGATTTCCATCTTTTTCAAAACTATGGATCAAGGAGGACTTCTTCACACTACTTTATTTACCTTCTCTTTTCACCACACCCCAAACTTAGGCTTTTCAAACAAACCGCACTTCATGAGGATTATGGTAAATGAATAAAGAGGGGTTTCAAATTTCATCAAGTTTCTTCCAAGAAAAAGATAAGGCTCATAAAGGGTTTCAAGCAAAGTTAACACACTCACAAGGTTGGCCACAAAAGAGGTATATTGTCAATTTTTTTCACTTTTCAAAATTGTTGCCTAAGATCATTTCAAGAGTTGGCAACACTTAGTCAACCGGACCAACGGTGAAAATTATAGGTGTAATCACACAAGGTTTACGGTAAGCTCATCACACAAGGCATTGGCACTAATATCAAATAAGACTCCACACTTTTGCTAGTGTGCAATCTTCATCACAAGAGACTCATTTGATAATCGACTAGTCACAACGAGATGCCAAAAGTCTACATATTGTCTTTGCAACTACATTTGGCCTAACCGTAGCGACGCATGTATTTTTGTTCAATTAAGAGCACTATTCAAGTCATCGGTATTGATCATGACCGATACTCAAATTTGCACAAGAACAACCACAATCACACAAAACAAGAGGTGACACATTTTTTTAGAAAGGGTCAAGACCATTTACATTCAAAGCAAGGAACCATAAGCTCAAACCTCCACAAAACAACATCAAAACACATTTTACAGAACAAAACCCCAATATATACAAAAAATATTATCAAAAGAGGTAGGTATGGAAATACCTCACCCCACCACAAATAAAAGAAGTTGTCCTCAAATGCAACATAATAGTAAAATGTCAATAAAAGTGATAGAGAGGGAGGTATAAAAGGATCATGTCTACACAGTCACTCCATCTATTGGGGCATCAATGCCCGATGTCACATCAGTAGCACTGGCTCCCCAAATGCCTGCCATTAACGTCTCTCTCAGCGATGTCTGAATCACCGACTGTTCAATTATCTTCTCTAGATTTGGCACATCTCCATAGGTGGTCTCCTCTTGCACCTATATCTGCTCCTCATCGGTCTCTGCCTCCGACTCATCAGCTGCCATATCATCCATCGGCACGTCTGCGATGGTGGCTGGAGGAATCTCAAAAGTAGCCAAGGCATCCATATCATCAGCTTCCTCCAAAAGTGAAGTGAAGTCTGTGGAGTTCAAGTAGTCCACATCCTTTCACAAATCAGCAACCTCGGCTTTCGAAGTCGTCACCTCTAAAGTGGCCTTTGTTGAATCTCATAAGTCTCTAATCTCGCAGTGAGAGTGTCAATAGATGTTGGGAGGGGTGTAAGTGAATCTAGGATGACACTCTCAATCATCCATGGTACTGCAGCCTCCAATTGGGTAGCCCTCACATCCGTAGAATGGGCTAAGTGCCCTATCTTCAGTATCATGACCTGAGTAATCTTGGTGGGGTGGGAAGTAAGAGAAGCACCCGGAGCCAGGGAGGAAGAAATGGATGCAGGTGTACCTGAAGGGCCGGAGGCCATAGTAGGCAAAGATGTGTCTGCATGTATATTCTCAACATCGATCTCTTGGGGTGTATCAATCAGAGCTGCTCTCCTCATATTTGCCTCCTCCCGAGTTACTCGGTCTCTATGAACTGGATGTCAGTGGAAGATGTAGGAGTAACCTTGATATCCCTCTTCTCATCACGAGGCACTCCAGCACGCTGGCACAACTCTCTAATCAAGACCGGGAATAGAAGGGACATCTGGCTCTGCTTGGCCCTCATAGCCATCTCCTGCTCTATGATGAGTCTCAAGTCCATGCTTCTATGGTATATGATTGACCCAAGATAAGCCACCTTTGGATGGCAGAGGATGGATTCATTCTGTGACGGCATAATAGAGCTGTTGATGAATCTTAACCAATATCGCGCAGTGACATTCAACTCCTTCTTCTCAATCTGAGCTCCTGCCTCTATCGACCTCGGGCTTGTGTGAGAGATAAGGGGGTGAGCCAGCCATTGAGATCATTCAATGGTGTCGTAGTGGTAGACAAATTAAGGTAGTCATAAGCTGACCATCTATCAAACACTGCGTTGATTTCATCGCGCATGCATCTCACTACTGTATCCCATACCATGATAGACCCTACACGTCTGAAAGTACTAGCCTTTTTCTTACCTTTGGGTTCTAGGTCACCGTAATCTGAGTAAAATTCCCAGACCCATGTAGGTGTATAAGGGCCTCGGGGACTGGTTACCTGCTCGAACCATTTAAATTTGAGGGTATCCAGCACGTTGGAGTATCCGCCCACTTAGCCCTCTGTGGATAGAAGCTTCTCCTGGAGAATTGTCCTCAACCCATCGGCCTTTAATCTGTTGAGTAGCCAGGGAGAAGGACCCTGGACTGGTGCTGGTGAAATGACCCAAAAAGTTCTTAAAAATGTGCTTCAGAATTTACCGGAAACTTGTTTAGCTATATATAAAAAAAATCCATTTCGTTTTTTGAAAATCCGACTTCATATTCTTGTTTAGGGGGTCAAATTGAGTGGGAAATGGGTCTAACCCAAATTTTAGAGCAACCGTATCAAAATCCGAAATTTCCAAGTGAAGCCTTTTTCGAGGGTCTACTTTGGAGGGTCATATCTCCTAGCACACAAATTATTGGGTGGCCAATAACATATCCATGGAAATCCCTTTGAGTTAGCTACCTAACGCACTTCGTTTCACCTCATTCGGAGTTCGAACGAAGAAGTTATGC